>VWYK01113198.1:108353-153946 GCA_013399775.1 Semnornis frantzii | reverse complement strand
AAAAAAAAAGAAAAAGAAAGATTGGTCTAAATTAGGGGCTGGTTTAGCACAATTCACTCGGCACTAGTCACATAAACAAAGCCATCCAAGGGGATACTGCAGCTTTGTTCATGCCTGTAATTTAGGGCAATCTTTCTTTAAGTCATATCCTCTTTGCACCAGGAACAAAACTTTATACCCTTGTATCGTGTGCAATAAGTAATAACGAAGCATTAACACAACCTCTGACTTCAGTGTTTGTTTCCTTCCCCGGTCCTCGCTGATCAGGCAATTGCACTGTACTTGCCAGCATTTAAGCTAAAAAAAAGAAAGTAACCCCCACCTATTAGGGTCTAGTACAACCCTTGTATGTCACAATCACTTCCTGTTAGGTTGTTTTTTTTCTCTCTTTCACTCTGGAAGACACCTTGGAACAAGAGCAGGGGAAGCAAGCTGAGATCACCCTGCGCACTGTGCTCCTGCACCAGTACTTGTGTCACTAGCCAGGCAGGGTGGCTGTTGCACTTGGTGCTCCTCTTGACCTTTCTGTATGATCTTGTTCATCCAACTAACTTGTTCTGTATGAAGTGAATGAATGAAAGCTAACCATTTAACTTACCCTTGGCAATCCTGTTCCACAGTTCACATACAAGTTTAGTTATAACCATGTATTAGTCATCCATATTTTATTTATGAAAGCTGTTTATACAGGAAAAAAAAAATGTTGAAGTTTTACCAGTATCTTAATAAAACAGTAATTTAAACCACACTTCAGACAGTCTCTTTATTTAAGAGCTAACAAAGACAGCAACCACCCTCTGAATCGAGTGTCTTTACTGTGGTGAAAGCAGATTTCTTCTGTGCAGCTCTGCTCAGCACCGGCCTGCATGGTACCCATGTAGCTTCCACTCAGGAAGGGAAGAGGCTGCTACAACACAGCGAAAGTTAATTAACTAACTCCTCCAAGCCTCTTTCCTTACCTGTTGTTTAAAAACCAGATGTATATAAGAGACATGGAGAAAGATCTCCAAAACAGGATGGCACCAGCTCCATTCATGTCCCTGCAAGGGCTGGACACCAACTTCAGAGCAGCTCCTGTAGCTAATCAAAATCATTTTCTAAGAGGCTCAGGCTGAAGGAAGAGTAAAGCAGCTGTGAGTGGTGAAGAGGCAGAGCTCCCTGATTACTGCTAATTAAGCTGTGTGTAATGATCACCACGCAGCCTTGTACAACAGTAAACAGCACCAGAGCGTGCAGCTCGTGACAGGCCACTGTCACCCAGTGATCCCTTGCAGCAAGGCAGCTCAGGGCTGCACCTCCTGCTTGCAGCAGAGACAAAGCCAAGGTTGGGTAAAAAACTTAGACCCTCTTCTCTTCTGACTAAAGGAGACTCAAGCAGTCGGTCTGGCTTTGCAAAGACAGCTTTAAGAACTCCAGGTGGATTTAAGTGCTTTTCAGTGAACAACGATTCAGGAAGAAATGACAGGTGGATGGCAGGAAGGCAGCCTGGAAGCAGTCACGGCCTACAGCAGCACTGTCCTGAGGAGCAGGTGTACTACTGACCCCCATGGACCATCACCACGGTATTGATTCACACACAAACATCCAAACTTGGTGCCAGGTTTCAACATTCATTTTATTACCAAAGTGCAAACAGTTTAAAAGGATGAGTGGTACAGCACTGAGTGTGGAGCACTCACACAAACGAACGCAGCTACAGCCAGCTGAGACAAGGACAGTGACCACTTACAGGTGCTCATGCTCTGTCACTAGCCTGGAATTCGGTCAGCTTTTGTCATAGCTTCACAAATACTTTAGCAGCTCAAAACGCAACACAGTGGCACACAGTTTGGCAATGTGTTTGGTTGGTCCACACCATGAACTGAGGAGAACAACTTCTGCAGCAGCCCTTTCACCCCAACGCTGGCTTACTGTGCCTGTGGGACTCAGCAGCCACAGGACCATTCACACGCTGGTTGTTATTCCATGACACAATAGGAGACACAGCCCAAAACAGGACTGCAGCACCTTTTGGACATTTTTTTCAGAGCATCTGAAGCTGGCAGAGCCAGCAGGAATGCAACCTTTAGTGTAAGGCCTTCAGAGGTTTTTGTGCCCCAGTAACAGGTTTAAGACGACAGTAGAAGAACCAGGTGAGGGTGTTGGAGGATGGAGTGTGCACACAGCCATGAACAGCAGCCTCAGACTAAGCTCCAGTGAATAAACTGCCCAGGGACACCAGCCAGCAGGTCTTCAGGCCCCGAGTCCTCCTCTACCTGCTCAAAGAAAGGCAGCTTTCACTGACAGCCCTCACACAAGCACAGCTTAAGGCTTCAAGCAAACACAATCATACAAGTCACAATTTTAGGCCAGTACTTAAACTCAGTCAGAGCTTTCTATTGATAATGATGCACAGCTCAGCCAGCCCTCCCTCGGCACTGAGTAATGAAGTCCAAAGGCTGCCTTAAAACCACAGCTTAGAAGGTCAGACTGGACAAACACCTGCCTGTCTGCTCACAGGAAGATCGATGGCATCCCTGGTCTCTGCAGCTCAAGGAGTGGCACAGGAAAGGTGCATCCCCAGGGCTGCAGCCACCTCACAGCTTGGCTAAGGCCAACAGTTAAAATTACCTGGTGCTGTCTTCTCCAGTAACAAAGCTGAGATCATCAGGACTGATCTGCTCACCCTCTGGGAACACTGAGCACTGCTCTGAGGCTGAAACCAAAGCAAAGCCAAATAACCTTTACAGATCAGCCATGGGAACGCAGTGAGTTCATGTTCCAGCACCTGCAAAGTCCACCGCTGTACTTCATCCCCTACTGGTACACAATGTGCTCAGAGGTAAGGCTGCCACAGGGTTTTAAATGTGAGCTATCTCCAGAGAAGCAGAGACATGAGCAGTCCTTTGATTCCTCTATAGAGCTCCGAGGTTTTAGTGCCTGTTGCAGACACACAGCAGTGCAGCCAACTCCAGTTACGGAGCAGAGCTCTTAGGCCACGCTGCTAACGTGGTGTGGGTGTGGGATGCTCCTTCAGGCCAAAAGTCAACTTCACTGAGCGTCAGCTGTCACCTTACAGCTTTCAGTTTGATCAGAAGGTTAAAGCTTTCCGCAGAAATAGGAGATGAGTTTCTGGAGCTGCACTGAGGTGCTCAAAGCACATTCCCGCCAATTAAGATGCCCATCTACACCTAAGGCAGCAGTTGCCTCCCCAAAATGAGCCCACTCACAGTGTGAGCCTGGGACATGGGGATTTCCAGTTCAGAGGAGTGAGAGCTGTGGGTTTTCCAGCACCTCCCCAGGAGACTCACCTAAACTGACTTCTCAAGGCTAGGAAGAGTTCCCCTCCCTGTTTTGCTCTGGTTTCAATTAGGATCCCAAGAGAGGAGTTCCAAATCTTACTGGCACTTGCTTGAGCTTTAATGCCCCTGCAGCACCACCAGCAGTCCCTGCTTCTGCAGTGTTCTGGGCACAACAGGGCTGGGGCAGACTCGAGGAGCGTTTGAGAGGTGAGCTCAGCAGTGCTGAGGTAGACACACAAGGAGTGTTTGAGACATAGGCTCACACAGCCAACCCTACCTTCGTTGGATGACTGGACAGAGAAGGCCTGGTTAAACACCTCTGAGGCTGAGCCGACCTCCTCCTGCTCTTCATTTTCTGTGTCACATTCAATGTCGCTGTCACTGCTCATTCCTGGTAGGAGATGAAGGACATGCTTCTGACATAGCCCAGCTGCAAGAAAACCCAAAAAAACCAAAAACCACAAGGCAAAAAAACCAAACTCAAACAATGATGGCAACAAGATCTATGTAGCTGGAGAATTCCATGTTTTCATGTCTAAGTTACCAATACCAAACACCAGGAGCCAGCAGGAGAAGCAGAGAAGGAGCAGGCTCAGAGCTAAAAGCAGTCACCAAAGCACTGGGAAAGAGACAGGGCTGTGGGTACCAGCTTTGACAACTGCCCAACTTTGCTGTGCTCGAGAGGAGCAGTTCCAACATGTCACCAGCTGAGAGCAGACTCAAGTGTCCACATCTCTTTCCTGTCTGAGCTTACACTCCCCTGCCAGCTGCTCAGTCTACTTTTAGAGTTAGAAGAGAAGAGAAACGTTGCTTTTGTAACAGTTAGGAGGCAGCAGGACCTGTGGAGCAGATGTATCTGCCAGACCCTTTGAGCAGCAATCCTCAGTTGAAATTTCACACCCAAACCCCATGCTTTTCCTACAAGGAAAGAGCAGAGCTGCTGACAATCCAAGTGGCTTCTCTTGTTTTGCCAGACCTTAGGTGTACATCAACAACAGTCAAGATGCTCCCTTTTGTGCAGTTTTGTAGGTGATGCAAAGGCTTTAAGGCTTTGTTCTTGAACCTCCAAAGAGCTGATACTCATTGCTAAGAAAAAAAAAAGATGCAGTTGAGAAAGGAGCCAATTCTAGTGGAGTTTTTCCTCTGAAAGGGGAAGGAAAAAAAAAAGTAAGATTTGTTTCCTGGGGTTTTTAACAATGAAGGATTTCGTTTTTTCCAACATTTACCTATTAGGCTCTGCTATAATAGGAGAGCTGCAGGAGCACATCACGATCACGCTGCAGTGACTAAGAGCAGAAACTCAGTTTTGTCACAGAGACCTTCTGTAAATGCCAACTCCCACACAATATTGCACACTGCAGATAGAGATGGATGCTGGCACCTTAATATAGGCTTTGCGCTACAATTCAGTCATTGAAATTCAAATCAGTGCAGGGGTGGAAGGCAGGAGAGTTTTAGCAAGATAAGAAAAAAAACAAACCTCTCTTCTATGTGGACTTTCAAAAAACCCAGGAATATTTTTTTTCCAGTGTGGAAAGGATGCAGGAAGGGAGAGGGGGGAAGTTTCCTTCAAGTCTCTAAGGAAACTGGCTTACGTACAACACCCGAGACAAATGAAGTGTTGGAGAGATCCTAGTGTGGATGTGGAGGTAGTAACCAATGTAGTTTGTCCCTGAAGGCACAGGACTTAAAAGCCAAGGTCACTGGCTACTGTTTTAATTAAGTAAGAAATGATTTTCCAGGACATGCAGCTGAACAGCAAAGCAAGGACCTGGGGATGTAACGAGAGCTCCAAACAGCAAGCAGCATTCCAGAGAAACAACAGCACTGTGTAATGTCACCTGCCAGATCCTCACCTTCCTGCTGCACCCCAGCATCACTGCTTCTCCACAGACAGCAGTGACAGAGCTGCTCTCAGTCAGATCTGTGCTACAGTTGCCAAAATGGGACAGCAAAAGCTGAGCAGCCATGAAAGCAGGTTTGTGGGGTGGAGGTTTTCCCCTCTTTCTTTCCCCTTCAAGCTATTTCTGTTACAGAAATGGATCATCATAGACCGGAGCATTCTCCACAACATCCAGTTTACCTTCCTCTGCTGCTGCAGAAGCTCCTTCAGAAAGCACAGCCTGCAGTTCAACACTTTCAGAGCTGTTTTCCAGACTCCCTGTCTGTCCTCCTTCTGTTCGACATCCTTTAGAACTGGACCTTAAGATAGATTTTAGGAGAAACAAAAGCCCACATGAGCAATTCAGCTTCAACTCCAGCTACGGAAACAAATCCTTCTAGTGCCACATCCAGTTTTACTCATTGTTTAAATCTCTTGCACACCCACTTCCAGCTTTGATTGATTTAGGAATGCTTAAAATCTTCAAAACAAACCTGGAGAAGCTTATGAGGAGTATTTACAAAAAATGATGACTTTTGCTACTTGGCAAAAAAAGCAATCCCAGAGTACTCCACTACACTTAATTAGCCAACAGGGAGTTGCTGAGAAGTAGTCAAGGTGAAAAACATTGTTTCAAAGGAGGAAATCACAAGCTAGAGGATATATTTTGCATGGAATGGTGGGAAAATGGACTGGGTCTGCCCTTCAGACACAGCTGATCAAACTAAAAGGAAAAAAAAAAAAAGAAGAGGACATGTAACCTAGTTATAAACGCAAAAATTGATATCCAGAGGGAACAGCAGCAACCAAGTAAACTTCAAAGTAATTTCTTTTTTGTGCTGCAAGAACCTGGCTTTAGCAGATTGGGATTTTTTTTTCTTTCTAGATCAAGGGAAGGTGGGGGAGGAGATAATAAGAGGGGAAAAAGAATAAACCCCTTACCCTAGAGCACCAGCTTTTCTGGTCTTCTCTACAGCAGCTAAGCCATTTAAGCCAGAAACTCCCACATCAGAATCTGACCCTTCACAAGGTCTCTCCTCTGGCTTGGGCAGAGCCTCAGCAGTGCTGCTGCCAGCCAGGGGCCTTGCAGAGTGATGGCGACTGCTCAGCTTCGAGCTCCCGATGCCAGCTGAGAAAGAGGGGGAGAAACTCAAAGCACATCCAGCCCTGTTCCAAAGGGCTCAGCATGCAGTTGTTCCACACCACCAGCCTAGTTCCCAGCACCTGGATGCACAAGGGCACCTTGCCCACCCTCTCATAACACCTTTCATTTTCAAGTCAACATGTGGGCAAGGCATGCCAGGAGATACCCACTCCCTACACACAGAGAGCTGCTGGTTCAGCTGCCATAGCTGATGCGAGACTCATGGAGGCACAGATTAATCCTTCCCCATCTTGTGCAGTTAAACCTGATCCTCTATTTGTCTTCTAGTACCACAGACACTCTCTTTAGCTGTCATATATGCCAGCTAAAGATGGGAAGCTGTTTGGCTGCAATGAGGCAGCCTTTCTGGCCTTGGACAAGGCTGAGACTGAGCACAAAGGTGCTGGTTACACTCTGTAATGATTGATGGTACTGTCCAGCTTCTCACCCAAGCCTTCTGCATCTATTTAGCATTATAAAACCCAACCGTCATGTCCCACTTACTCTTCAACCGCTGGAGAGGGGTAAAATACCACCTCTCATGTGAGGTATTTCATTACCCTTAGGAAAGGGCATTGTTAAACTCAGGAGCAGCAATATCCCAATTATTTCAGCATCTGGATCCAGAGTTTGACCCCTTTGAGTGAAACCACAATCAAGCCTGGGTCAGCACCTTCTGATCTGTGATCTTCATTATGAAGTGAGCTCCTGAAACACCTCCGCAGAGCCCACAAGTAACATGTAACACACATTAAGCTTAATTAGATTTCAGAAAGCATCCAGATGAGGTTCAGGGATACTGTGACACGCCTTTGCACCACAGCTGCTAAGAGGTGAGGGGAGAAATGTTCCTGCTTACCTTCACAAGCCTGACCATCTCCCTTCAGCCGCAGGTTGCTGTCCCCACAGTCCATGGCTCTTCGCAGGGACAGGCTACCTGCTGCTCCGGAGCGGAGAGGCTTGGGAGAGTTACTTTTCTTACTTGCAGCTGCAAAAAGATTGTGACAGACGTTCCAAGTGCTGCACTATGCTGCCATTACCCTTGCTACAGGTGAAGTTAAGCTCCCATTAGTCTCACTGCTCATTAACTCTCAGTCCTGCACCAAACTCCTTCCACAGCCTCCCTGTCAGAGGTGTGCACTAGAGGGAAGCTGAGCTAACTATGGATGCAGCCAAGACTACACAAGCAGCATTCATTTGCTTTAAGACATTCTACAGGAAGCCATCATCCAGACTGCTTCAGCCATCACCCAGCCAAAACCTTTCCTTCAGCTTCTGAATTCAAAGTCTAGTGTGACACAGGACCTTGGGAGCAGGAGCGAAAGGCAGGTTGTGGGGCTCACAGTTTACCACTTGAGTTTTGGTGCTTTTATTAACGGGGGCAGAAACCACTTTCAGTAAATTTAGCAGAGTCCAACTGTAACTATAGAAGGTCTACTTCCAAGTACCTGGCTGCATAAACCACCTGCACCACTGCCATCTCTAGAGGTGACACTTAAATATCGCCCTCCTCATGCACTTACAGCTCCTTATGTAACAGCTGGTCACAGAAGACTTTGTCAGCAGCTCCATTCCTATCTCTTGCAGCTTGCTGCAGCTTTCTGTTCCACACGCGGCTAAAGCCCCTTGCTCGATGGAGAAGAAGCTGGGCTGTCCCTCACAGGAGCTGGCATTGCTGCTTCTCACTTCAGAGAGCTGGTGTTTGACGTCAGACATCTTGCTCCGCACTTCAGCCATCTGAGTTTTCAGTCTCTTCAGCATCTTCAAGTCGGGTGGCACACGCCACATGGCCTGGTGCCGCCGCTGCTCGCGGTCTTTGAGAGAGTAGGAGGAGGCTTCAGCAAGGGAGAGTGGAAAGAGCGCAACAGGTGAGTCAAACTGTTCTCAGCTAGAAAGAGGTGGCTGCTTTTAACAGCTGGGACAATTCCACCTTTTGCCCTGTTATAAAATGTGATGTTGAGGGACATGGACTTGGTGGACTTAGAGACTGGGTGGACTTGAGCTGGAAGAGGGGAGATTTGGACTAGAGGTTAGGAAGAAATTCTTGACAGTGAGGGTGGTGAGACACTGGCACAGGTTGCCCAGGGATGTTGTGAATGCTCCCTCCCTGAAGGTGTTCCAGGCCAGACTGGACGAGGCCTTGAGCAACCTGGGCTAAGGGAAGGTGTCCCTGCCCATGGCAGGGGCCTTGGAACTGGATAAACTTTAAGGTCCCTCCCAACCCAAACCATTCTATGAATCTATGATGATCTTAAAGATCTTTTCCAACCCAAAAGACTCTCTGAGAAGTAAGGAACAGAGACATTCCTCTGTCCTGGTATGGCACCATAAGCACTGCACAGCCACTGGGACAGCATTCCCTGCTTGCCATGGCCCCAAACCTGCTGGAAGAAGCAAGGCTCCCAGTGCTACTGGATGAGTTCTGATGCCAGTTGAGCTACTTCCTCTCTGCTGCCAGACAAGCTGGAGTCCACAAGCCTGGTTACCATTTTGTCAAATTTGTGACCTGAGTTTATGAAATTCACTGAGTGTGTAAGATTCTCATGCTATCAACACATCACATTGACACACGCAACCTGCAGAAGGAACTCCCTTAAGTACCTAACAGCAGGAAATCAGGTTGAGAAGCTAATACCCCAGTAAGCCTCCACACTGCTCAGCCAGAATTAGAGCAACTTTGATGTCTATTTGAAGTGCTAGAAATTCTCTGCCTCCCTGCAAATTCAGCTGCTCAGAACCATAAAGCCAAGTGGCACTTGGAAACCTTCACCTTGGGAGGTGAAGTCTGGCAAACTCCAAATGTAACAGCAGCCTCCTCTTAGCTGACTGACTCGAGTAAGCTCTGGGAACAGTCAAGGCTTAAGGGAACCTCAGCAAAACTGCTAATTTCAGCTGTGTAGCCAGTGACTAAAGATGACCAGGAAGCCACTCAACACAACAGGAGAGCTTAATCTCATCGAGCAGCACAGCACAAAGTGCAACGCCCTCTCTTCAGGGCTTTGTCTGGGCTTTTTTCCAGGCAAAACAGACTTAGAGTCATGTGGTGCCTTCCCCTTTTTTGAACTTACAGAAGTGAGCTCCATTTTTGGGAATATGGATTACACTTAGCTCCAAAGTTCATCTGACTGTTTATGTGACTGCATTAAAATAAAAAGCTAATCAGAAAGGAACAAATAGCCTGAGCTAGCTTTTGGGTTGAGTAACAGCAGTGTCATTGCTGCAGCAAAGGCAGGTAGTTATTTGTAGCAAATGGAACTGTTATTTCTCTTCTGCTCTATTAAGTCACCAAATGCTTGCTTCAGAATGACCTGAAATAAGACCTGGCAGTAATGGGCCAGCTAGCTCCAAATAAATGTTAATCATGATTCATGTATTACTGAGCTTTGATTTAAATTTTAATCCTTCACTAACATCACAGGAGAAGTGAACAACCTTCAGTGATGGCCACGGGTGCCAGAACTGCCACTTATCTTGCTCTTGCTGCACATCAGTTCATTGCAGTTTCCTGTTGAAGGGTCTTAACTACAAATACTCTTTGAAGTCTTCAATTATTTAAGTACCATCAGGATTTTCCTCCACAAGTGCTTACACTGCTTTTCCAGCCTTGTTGCCACACACACTTTTCTAGTCCTGTTGCAAAGGCCTTTTTCATCCAACAGTAAATTGCAGGGTTACTTTGTGTTGGCATACGCTGTGCTCCCAGCCACTAAATGTACACCCTGTGTCAAGTGAGGGGTGGAGCTGCTTCCTCAGCAGCTGCTCCATGTTGTTTTGTCTTCCAGGCCCTTTCATTTATCTCCCACAGTTGTAGTCAAAGAAGCTACATGAACTGTCTCTATGACCTTGCTGCACAACAGAGGCAGCCAGTTCAGTCACAGCCCCCAAGATGAGCTGAGCTGACACTCCCTGACACACACTCCTGGTTTCAGCTGAGTCATCCGGCGAGCTCAAGCCAAGGTCAACCATTAAGACAGAGCTCTGTTGGAGCAGGCAGCAAGATGCAGCATACTGATGAGCACAAAGGACATGGAAGTCAAGCCATCAGTGTAAAGAACTGCCTGTCATCCCATTTCCCCCTCAAATCTGCTTCTAACTCTGGGACTGCATTGTCAAAGGCATTTCCAGGTTGGAATTAAATCATTTGGTGTGGTGCAGAGTTACCTCTGCTCTGCAGAAGAGAGGCAGGTGGCCGTGGCTGAAGGCCCCAAAGGTTTTCCATCCCATTTCTGTCTTTTAGATCCAACAAGTGGATTAAAATCAAGGGATCTAGATCAAGTAAACTGCTGCCGGTTGTCGAGCCTAGGCCAGTTCCTCCTCGCCTTGAAGGTCTTCCACTTGCACTGCTGTAGCCATGGCTGGTACCTAAGGGACAGTTACAGGGAAAGAGTGTGCACAGAATTGGCATAGGTGATGCACAATTCCTGTCAACACAGACAATTCTGAAAGCAGATCTGGAATGAACACATTGCAAGGAGACATCACTGCTATTTCTAAAAGCAATCAGATATGCTTCTAACTTAAACATTAAGTCCAAAAGTGCCATTTTAACCATGCTGTTGAATATGCCTTTCTAAAAGCTCCTCACTGAGTGCTGTTTCCACAGGCACTGTGCTCCTAAACTCTGTCCTTTCAGAAGGAAACAGGCATGACCCACAACGTGCAAAGGAATTTAAGATGCTTTGAAACAGCAGCTAAAAGCAGGACAATTAAGACATTCTGTTCCAGAAGCACTAGCAGGACATCCACAGCACCATGAATGCCACTTCCAGCGAGCGACATCTCTGCTCCCTTTGCCACAGACCCATGTCCTTATGTTCAATATACACAAATTCTTTCAGAATCTTGTGAACCTATTGCTAATTTAGGCCATAATCATCTCTAGGCAGCAAGACATTTAAGGGCACCTCTTCATTATTGCATTCCAAATGGATTTCTGCTTGACTTGGAGAGATTCTTCACTTCATTCCCTCCAGATACCTCAGGTTTTACAGTGCACTAAAAGCTAAGTGAACTCACCACACGCTCAGAGGCCACACAGGCATCAGCACCAACTGCCTGTCAGTCTACTTTTGCTGGGATTAGAAGGAGTTCCAAAGAGGCAGAAAAACCTCTCTCCAAACTTATGGATCCTTTTTAAACAAGCACATTCCAAAGAGTGTCCCCCTGATATTTTTCTTTTTTTTTAACTGAGCCAATGAAACATTTCTGCCACACTGCAATCATCAGCTCAAACCACATGATGCAGCATTTCCCAAAATAGAACTGCCTGCAGAACACAGCTTGGTGCTGCTTCCAAGGAGGAGAGCGGAAGGAATCCAGCAGTGTCTCGCATGTATGGGAATTCTGAAGGCTGCTTTTCATACCTGATGCTCCAGGAGTAGCAGCAGCAGCTGCTGCATCCTCCATGAGGTCTCCTTCTTCCAGCTCCATATTGCTGCTATATTCCACATCATTTTCTCCAGACCTTAGGAGATCATTGGGGTGGGAAAAGGAGAACATCATCATTATTTGCTTTTATTTCAGCTCCTGTTAAACACTATGGCATGCACCTCCCAAACAACCCCTGACACTGCTGCCTGCACTCCAAGCTACACAACCTGAACAAACCACAGTGTGCTAATTACACAGCTGACTTGCTAGAGTCCAGAAGTGCCAAATGCAGCTAGACCATAACACCTGATCCCATAAACATCTATATTTGTATGTGTTACAGCAAATCCTCACCCAGTAACTGAGGGTCCAGGATTTGACATGGTTCAGCTAAGAGCCTTCAATTCTCTAGTTTAAGAAACTGTCCTCATCATCACTCTCCTACTACAACACTTCCCAACACCAAACCTTTTCCATTACAGTGCAGAAACAGATTTTTAATAGTGTTTTGAGAAAGGACCTTCACAGACTATCACTTGTCAAAGACAAAATACAACACTAAAATGAAGAGATCAGAATGCCAGCAACTAAGCTGTCTGAGAATGCAACATTCATTCATCTCTTGCCAGTTCTGTTGTTTCCAGGGAAGGAAACACCCCTCACACTGCACTGAAATTCCCCCACAAACCCTAACTGTGAATTCCATTGGAACTGGGATGATCACCCTGGAAGACAATGTGATGATCTGAAAGGCATGAAGTTACTCACATAGTTTCTTCATCAATGTCATTTTCTTCAGTATTACTAGTTGCTGTGGAGCTAGCTGAAGAGCTGCTGCCATCAAGGTGGTTCACCTCATCCTCTCCAGCAAGATCTATATCCAAGTCACCATCAGAGAGCTCATGCTGCAGGAGAAACAGGACAAGCTGTTCTAACAAGGAACATCTCAGCTGCACTTGGGTGCATTTGCCAGAAGTGACAACCAGGACCTCTCTCTCCCCAGCATATCACACTACTGTACAGGCACTGGGAGGGCCTCAAAGCACAATGAACACTGGTAACAGACAGGGGAGTTGACTTTTCAGCTGCAGCATGGAAACTCTTTAGTAGTGGGATCCATCAGCTCTGTTCTGGAACACCTCTCCAGCATCACCTCCCACTGCAAGCTCTCAGGTGTCTCAGCTCCCATTTCCACATAGATGATAGTAAATCTCATTTATCTTTCAGAAGCTCACCTATGTTTCTGCTGCCACCCTATCATAAAAAGCTATACAAAGAGATAAGAACAAGATTAATTCCTACATTGAAGTCTTCATGCTGGATCTTCTCTTCCTCCTCTTCCTTGCTATCTTGCACTAATCCTGGAGCAGCGACATTCTCAAGTAGGACTTCAGTGCTTTGACCAGATTTCTTTGATCTTGCTTCTGGACCATCATCATTCTGGGGGCTCAGATGGGTGTCTGGAGGTGAGATGCCTCGAGATTTCTGAGTGCGGGAAAGCTCAATGGCAAGCCTCTGAGAGGGACAGACAAAGGTACAGAGAGGAGGTGACAATGGAGTAGCAGCATCAAACCAAAGGCAGTGGTTGACTCAAAAATCAAACTACCAATAGAATCACAGAATGGGAAGGTTGGAAGGGACCTCAAGGCTCAGCCAGTTCCAACCCTCTGCCATAGGCAGGGACACCTCCCACTAGTACAGGTCACTCAAGGCCTCATCCAATCTGGCCTTGAACACCTCCAGGGAGGGAGCAGCCACAACCTCCCTGGGCAACCTGTGCCAGTGTCTCACCACCCTCACTGAAAAGAACTTCCTCCTAACATTCAGTTTCAATCTCCCCTCTGCCACTTCAAACCCACTGCCCCTTGTCCTGTCATTACAAGCCCTTATCAACGGTCCCTCTCCAGCCTTCGTGTAGACCCTCTTCAGATCCTGGAAGGTTACAATAAGTCTCCTCAAAGCCTTCTCCAGGCTGAAGAGCCCCAACTCTCATAGTCTGTCCTTATAGCAACCCAAACAAACAGCTGTCAAAGAGGAACACTGTAGAATTAAATTACCTTTTATTGGCCATTCATTTATATTAATATACATCCCACTTACTTCTTTAAGGTTGTTAATTTGTTGGATGTAACTTGTCTGAGCTGCTTCCAGCTGAGCAATGTACCAGTGCTGATCTCGGCACTTTTGGAAGAAGGTTGGTGAGCGCACTTCAAACCTTCAAAGGAACATGTGCACAGTTTTTTAGGGTTGTATTTTGGATTAGTGTTTATTTCCTGCCTCCCCACCCCAAACACCTGAAAAGCTCTGCAGAAGAACATCCCACAACAATGAGGAAATAAACCAAGCAGCCAACATCTACTTCCACCATCAGTATCCTGAACAAAGAATGGCCACAGTTAAGTATCTTGCAGGAGAGTGAGATCTGAGAGGGAGTTGCCTTCACAAGCCAGCACTACCAAAATTAACACAACTATAAAAGCACTCAGCAGCAGCAGGAGTAGGATTCTACAAGGAATACTGACACAGATGGATAAGCTTCTAGGTTTTGTTGGACCACTGCAATTCCCACTGACAGCATTAGGCCCCTTAAATTACAGACTCCCTTTACTCCTCAAGTTCCCTGTGCTCACTACAACTGCTTCTCTCAAGAGGGAGAAAACACCTTTGGCCCTGAGTTCACTTAGCTCCAGACCTCTAACCCAGACTTGTAGCTACTCTCAAAACTACCTGAAGTTTCCACAACTTCCTTCAAACCATTTTCTTCTTTGAAGGCCATGACAGTGAAATCCGTTGAGGACAAAACATATCAATGCTTATTTCAAACTCAGCTACTTCCTGACTTCCTCTTTGAGCTGTAGGTGTGACACTGGGAAAGGAGAGGGAGAGAGGAGCCTCACCAAGCTGCCTTCCTTACCGCAGGATCACGGTGTCGTTTTGCCTGTTCAAGTAGCCCTCGTTGGCCAGCAGGTCCAGGCGGAAGAACCTGTTGTACCCCCAGCACTCTCCCACCTCGAAATCGGAGGCGAACTCGCGGATGATGTTTTTGGTGGGGTCGTTGGTGGACTGGTGAACCATTTCCACGCGGTACTCGTACCTGCACAGGGGAAGGTTACAGCTAGCACTACCACAACTGCTGTATCAACTTTAGCAACCTGCTCTGCCAGGGAGGTCTGTGGGCCCAGCTGAAGAGGTGGTTCAGCCTGATCACAGTGCTGAGAGGCAGAGCACAAGCTGCCCAGAGAGGTGGCTGAGGCTCCATTCCTGCAGGTAAAGGTGAGGCTCGACAGGGCTCTGGGCAACCTGATTTGGTTTAGCATGTCCCTGCTCACTGCAGGGGAGTTAGATGAGATGACCTACAGAGGTCCCTTCCAACCTGTGTGATTCTATGATTCCATGACATGGTTCAGGGGTGGGTGGCAGTGCTGGGGTAACTGCTAGAGTCAGGGATCTTAAAGGTCTCTTCCAACCAAAACAACTCTGTATTTATCTGAACAATACAAGAGGAAAAAGGTAGGCAGTAGGAGGCAGAGTGTTAAACCAGCTCCAGCACTGAACACCAGGAGAAGGATCCTGGTTGTCTTGCCACACTCTTCATCTCGAGAAAGCCACAGAGTAACAATTTTAAGAGACTGTCTTTGGGCACAATTCAAATGGCCAACAGAAGCCTCACTGTTATTTTCAAGAAGGCTCTGCAAGTCCCTGGCAAGACTACAGAACCTGGACTCACTCTCTGCAAACTTCTCCAGATGCTTTACCAACAGAAAACAAACAGCTGCTCTTACTACAGGTTTGCTTACTTGGAAGTCTCTGGCAGGCCAGCAGACAGCTCCAAGAACACAGACAGGTAGTAGCCCCGCACTACTCCATTTCCATCCTTGAACAAAATTGAGAAATTGATTAAGAGAGAAAGGCAAACCCAGAAAACCAAAACAAAACATATTTAGATATTTAGAAATTTATTTAGATATTTAGAAAAGAGCTTCAGTCACAGAATTTGCAGCAGCAGCCTACTTGGTTTGCTAGTTTTGATTTTTAGCCTTCTCTTGTAGTAACTTGAACTAACATGGAGCTTACACCTAGAAGCAGGAATGCCACCTAGTACTGCTATCTCAGATACACATCCTAAACCAAAATAGCTTAAGGGTTCAGTTAAGACGACTTGAACAGACAAATATTTGTCAGTGTGTGGGAAAAACATAGAAAAGTCAGTAAAAAAAAAACAAACTCCTAAAAATCTCCTCAAGCAGTTTATATTAGAGTCCAACTCTTCTCAAATTCTCAGCATGGAAACAGCTCAGGTTAAAACATTAGTTCTGATGTATTTTACACACAGCTGCACTTCAAAGCTACTCAACTTCTGAGAGAGCAATTTCTTTAAGGGAAAAAAAAACAACATGCACCATGAAGTGAGGTCAGTTCACTGAGACAAGATTAGGATCACCAGAAGTCAGGAAGAAGACACTGATGACACTCACCTTAGCCAAGGATGAAGAATGGCTCAACTTGAATCCTCTGGGTTGAAGAAACATTTCAACTTACCATTTAAAAAAATAAGATTTAATGCCTTCTGACAGCACACTGAGAACTTACACAGGGGTCTGCCTCTGCACTGCAAGAGCACAACTCCGTCCATAAGTGAGCTATCAGACTAATCCTCTGTGTAAACCACTAACAAACCAAATCTGTTCTACACCTCTAATCATCTATTTCTCCAAACAAGCTGGGGTAGCAGCCAGAGCTCTCTGGCTGCACTGAGCAGACCAGGGGCCTGCAGAAAGATCACACCTTGTGGGTAACATTGCAGTGCTGGCAAAGATACTGCTTCAGCAGTCTGAATGTGGAGCCCACAGCAAGGACCTCACTAAACACACAGCTTTTAACATCAGCATTTGAGAACTGGATGCACAGGAGTTCAGCTAATGCCTTGTTCTCCTCCCAACTCCCCAGTCCTAGGGCATATTGGGAAAACTCATTTTTAACTGCTTCTCAGTTATTCTGGTTCTCTCTTCCAATAGAGAGAACATCCCTGCTGGATGGAGGCAGAGAGGGAATGCTCCAGGAGCCGCTGATCAACTCCAACTCATTTTCCTTTCACGCAGCTTTTCAATACACAATGTGAGAAGAGACTACCTGCTGTTTCCTCATAAGAGAAGCACATGAATGCTGGTTAAGTGTTCTGGATGGGATAACAATTTTTTAGTTGAAAATAACTCACTGGATAAACTTTTAACCTCCAGCAAAGTCCTGACACTTGCAGAGGTGGGCTGTAAACAGGATCTGCTCGCTGGCGCAACGTGCTGTTGAGAGAGGAGAGAAAAAGGTTGCTATAGGGACAGAGCAAAACCCCCCACAAAATAGTAAGCTCTGTGTACATTTGCACTCTTACACCCTGAACCATCCTTGCTGGTGCAGAGAGCAGGCAGCAGCACAAGGCCCATGCAAAACATTAAGTGTCCATACAAATAGAAATGCTCACCCAAAAAACAACACAATCTTTATTAAGAAAAGATAAATAAGCAGCTTGTCTTCAGCATGGAAAAATCTTTTTAGCCAGGGATAACTCTTCATTTGGTAAACAAAAAGGTTTTGATTGAATTCTTACAGCTTAGTTCATATCTAACTGTTTTCTGTAGAGTTTTAAAACTACAGAAGCAACAGAGGAAGCCTCCCAATATTCAGTCATTTAAAATATATTCTTACCTGAAGTTTTGCAAGATAAATGTAGTTGAGTCATAGGCTGGAACCAATTCACTGGGTGGGTAAAAAAAGAGAGGTTAAAGAAATTTGAATAACATCACACTAAAAATCATAGAATGGCTCAGGTTGGAAGGGACCTCAGAGATCATCTGCTCCAACCTCCCTGCCATGGGCAGGCCTCTCAACAGACTCAGCTGCTCAAGGCCTCATCCAACTTGGACTTGAACACCTGGCTGACCTGTTCCACAGTCTCACCACCCTTGTACTGAAGAACTTCTTCCTCAGATCCACTCTAACCCTGCTCTTCCTCAGCTTCAAACTACTCCCCCTTGCCCTGTCTCTAGACACCCTTATGAAAAGTCCCTCTGCAGCCTTTCTGTAGGCTCCATTCAGGTATTGGAAGGGAGTTCTAAGGTGCCCCTGGCTGTCTTCTCTTCTCTAGGCTGAACAACCCTCAGGTCACCAGAGCCACTGAAATCCCCCTGGACTACACTGAGATACTTCAGTACTTCTGAAAATCCCACTGGTAAGCCCTGTTGTGTCATGTCCCAAAAGGAAACAAGTATTTTATGTTATGAAGAGCAACCAGAAGTATGAGAGGATGTGTCCTTTCACCCACAATGGTCAATGAGCTCTTCCATGAGTAGGGTGAATTTGTCATTAAGACTTCTTGGTAGTTCTAGAAAAGATAAAGCTATTTCCTGGCTGAAAGCACAAAGCTGAAGTGAGTTGCTTCAGAGCAGGAGGCACCTTACTGCCATAAGATGAACAATCAGATTTCAACTGGGGAAACACTGGCACAGGTTGCCCAGGGAGGGAGCAGCCACAACCTCCCTGGAGGTATCCAAGGCCAGGCTGGAGGAGGCCTTTGAGTGACCTGTACTAGTGGGAGGTGTCCCTGCCTATGGCAGGGGGTTGGAGCTGGCTGAGCTTTGAGGTCCCTTCCAACATAAACCATTCTATGATTCTATTCTATAACTCTCCTCAGAGAGGCTTTTAATTGCTCCTTCCAGAAAGTATGGCAGGCAAATAGTTTTGAGGCTGCAGGTAAAAGCAAGGCAAACCCATTTTTGCTGAAGAACATTATTACATTATGTAAGAATTTCACAGAATCAGTCAGGGCTGGAAGGGACCACAGGCATCAGCCAGTTCCAACCCCCCTGCCATGGGCAGGGACACCTCACACTAGATCAGGCTGTCCAGAGCCTCATCCAGCCTGGCCTTAAACACCTCCAGGAATGAGGCCTCCACTACCTCCCTGGGCAACCCCTTCCAGGCTCTCACCACCTTCATGCTGAACTTCCTCATAACATCCAGTCTGACTCTCCCCATTTCCAGCTTTGTTCCATTCCCCCCAATCCTATCACTCCCTGACAGTCTAAAAAGTCCCTCCCCAGCTTTCTTGTAGTCTTCCTTAAGATACTGAAAGGCCACAATAGAAGACTTAGACACAACCTAAGACTTCTGCTTTCAGTATTTGGGAGGCTGGTTTTGACCAGCTAGCCTAAGCTCTCCACAGACTCCCTCAGAACCCAGCCCCAGCAGGATGCTCTTTGAGGAACTGTGCTTTGCAGTGAGTTTGGTTAGGTATTCTGAATTAAGGTGACCTGCAGAGGCATCTCATGAGAGCCTTGACCCAATAATAGAAGAAAAAGGACAAATCAGTAAACTAAGTGTAACAGAGGGGGAAAAAAAAAAAAATACCAGCTGGAACCTGCTGTCCTGGCTCCCCAGCAGGGACTACAGACATAAAATAAGCCCTGTTGGAACAGAACAGCCTACTTGCAGTATAGGTTACTAGAAGGAATAAGTTGAAGCAGTTGATCAGTTGATCATTTTCAGTGTATAGACCTGGAGCAGAATCAGTCAGAGCTATCAAGTTTAACACAGAAGTGGACTGAATTGTGTTACCTCACAGGCTGCCATTGCTCACAGAGCTGGGAACTGTGGCTCTCCTTCACTGGAGGTGGATACCAGGTAAGCTTTCCAGCAACTGCCTGCTCCTCACTCTTCAAACCCACTGATAAATCATTTACAAAAGGCTGAGCCTTGCAGCAATACAATACCTGGACTCCCTGGCACATGCTCCTCCAAACAGCAGCACAGGAAAATGGGAGAGGTCCTCTGCCCTGTTACTGTAAACATTCTTTAACAAGCAAAGCAAACCTTTATTGGATGGTCCTGGAATAGGCTGCCCAAGGAGGCTGTGGATGCCTCCTCCCTCAGGGTGTTCAAGGCCAGGTTGGATGAGGCCTTGAGTCTAGTTGGTGAATGGCTGAGAGCAGCCCTGAGGAACAGGCCCTGGGGGTCTGGGGTGATGAAAAGCTCAAGATGAGGCTGCAGTGTGAGTGTAGCCCAGACAGCAACTGTGTGCTGGGCTGCAGCAAGAGCAGTGTGGGCAGCAGGGCAAGGGAGGGGATTCTGCCCCTTGGCTCTGCTCTCCTCAGACCCCTCCTGCAGTCCTGGGTGCAGTTCTGGAGCCCCCAGCACAGGAAGGACATGGAAGTGTTGGAGTGGGTCCAGAGGAGGCCATGGAGATGCTGAGAGGGCTGCAGCAGCTCTGCTGTGAGGACAGGCTGAGAGAGTTGGGGCTCTGCAGCCTGCAGAGGAGAAGGCTTCCAGGAGAGCTTGGAGTGGCCTTGCAGGATCTGAAGGGGGCTGCAGGAAGGCTGGGGAGGGACTATTGACAAGGTCTGGGAATGGCAGGACAAGGGGAATGGGTTTGAAGTGTCAGAGGGGAGATTGAAAGTGGATGTTAGGAGGAAGTTGTTTGCAGCGAGGGTGGTGAGACACTGGCACAGGCTGCCCAGGGAGGTTGTGGAGCACAGAATCACCCAATGTGATCAAAGATCACATTCTGTGCTTCTGTCATCCACAACCTCCCTGGAGGTGTTCAAGGCCAGGTTGGATGAGGCCTTGAGCAACCTATTCTTGTGGGAGGTGTCCCTGCCTGTGGTGGGAGGTTGGAACTGGTTGAGCTTTGAGGTCCCTTCCAACCTAAACCATTCTGTGAAATCCCTGCCCTTGGCAGGGAGTTTGGAGTAGATGACCTCTAAGGTCCCTTCCAACCTAAGCCATCTTCTGAGACGCTCAAGCTCCAACAGAAAGGACAGACAGTGCCTTACCTGGTGAAGTCTGGGGGAACAGGAGTAGTGACAAAGGAGGCCATAGGCTTCCGGTGCACTTGCTGGAACATCATCAGGATCTCTGAGCTCTTGGAGATCAGCTCACTCTTGCTGCACGAGCGCAGCTGCAGGGGAAGAACCAGCAGCACCATTCTGTTACTGCTTTAACCTTTGGGCCTTTTTCTGCCAAAGCAAAGCTGCCCTGCACAGCTGCATACACACTGCTAGGCAGGATTTAAAGAGCAGCCATTTGGGCTGCAAACCTTGGCAATTTCTGAGTGCTCTATACACAGACAGCTCTCAGATGCAAGCTAGGCCACAGCACTCATCCTCCTGATGTCATTGAGTCTTCAACTAAGGCGTCACAGCTATTAAGTGCAAGATGATCATCGCTAATCAGGTGACAAAGCCAGCCTAGCATTCTTACTCAAAAGTACTTCAGGGAATGAAGGGACAAGAGGCATCACTCAAAGCAGCTTAGCTCCCATCCCCAACCTCTGCTGAAAGGTGAAGGAATAAAAGCGCAAGAAGAAATTCTTCAGGGCAAGCACAGCCAAGGCCTGCAGAACCTGAATACTTCATTTACAACAGCTGAGCCTGCCTAGCTAAAAGCAAAGTGAAAAAAGTGACAGCACATCATCTTGTTGGAAAGGCAGGAAGGCACAAGAACTAGAACCAGTTCAGTTGCCCTCAAAAGCACACAGAGGAAGAGAACATTTTTGTTTGCTCTCCATTCATAGCCACCACTATCCTTACACAGCTGGCAGCAGCAAAACAGAACCCACCCACACCCTCTAAATGCTGCCACCTTAAACACCTGACTCTTGGTTTATGTGACACTGCTACACAGCAACAGGAGAGATCATCTTTAATTGTTTCTAGAAGACACCCTTGGTCAAGAAGAAATTCTGCAACCTAAGGCCACTTAAAAAGATACTCAAGACCCAGCCATGAATTGACAGCTTGAAAACAAATGAAATAATGACTGAAGAGGGATCTTTTTGTAATCACCTGATGTTCTACTTCTTGAAGCAGGGATTCCAGAAGTTCAGTTTCTTGAGTAAGAGATGTCTTTTGACCTGTTCAAAGAAAAGGTGTTTAAGGAGGTAAAAAGACATATTAGATTTTAAAGAAACTGAGTTGCTTCCCCCCCCAACCCCTTTCATTTTTTCCTCTTTAACCTGGAAGCTGCCCCAGGACTTGCCAAGGTAAAGGATTTCTAAATATACCAAGGTTGATTGAGAAAGCATTTTACAAGCAAGCCTACATTTTTAATTAGAGCTGTGGTGAGAAACTCACTTGAGGTTAGGATGGTAACGAAACATGCAGTGTCCCAGAAATGGCAGCTTTGTTGTTCTGGGCTGCTATTTTAGACCAAAAAAATCCCCAAAAAACAAGTAGTGAGGTGGGGGTTGGTCTCTTCTCCCTAGTATCAGGTGACTGAACAAGAAGAAATGGCCTGACATTGTGCCAGGGGAGGTTTGGGTTGGATATTAGGAAGAATTTCAGGCATTGGAACAGACTGCCCAGGCAAGTGATGCAGTCACCATCCCTGGAGGCACCTGGGGACATGGCTTAGTGGCCATGATGGTCAGAAGTGATCTTAGAGGTCTTTTCCAACTGAAACAGGAAGTTCTTCAGTAGGAGGTTGGTGAGACTCTGGAACAGGCTGCCCAAGGAGGTTGTGGATGAATCCTCCCTGAGGGTGTTCTAGGCCAGCTCAGATGAGGCCTTGAGCAGCTGAATCTAGTTGAGAGGCATTGCTGCCCCTGGTGGGGAGGTTGGAGTAGATGATCCCTGAGGTCACCTCAGACCTAAGCCAGTCTATGACTCTATGCTCCTCCTCAGAGTGGAGCAGGCAAATCCCTACCCATTAAAGTTATCAGCTTGTTCTTCAGCTGAGTGTCCAGGCGGGCGATCATCATCTCCACCGCGTTCCTGATCTCCCGCACTCGTTCGTCCTTGGCGCTGCGCACGGCCTCCACGTTCCTCTCCTGAAACAGGCAGCAGGTTATAGCCATGCACAAAAACAAAGCCTTCACACTCCTGTCTGCTCCACTCATTCACCTGTTGACTCCACTCTCAAATCCCAGAAATGCTTAGGCCACCCTGAAGCCCTCCCCCCAGCCCTGTTCTCATATAAGGAAGAAACCCAAACACTAATCCTGGTTTTACTGAAGCCTGCAAGTTCAGCACAAGAACCAGGGATGTGTTTTCAGGTGAGCTTGTGCCAGGCTGTCCCTGTCACCAGCTGTAAAGATCCTTTGACTTCCACTCAGTACCTGCGTGTGCCCTCTGGTGGGTGACCAAAGGTTAACAGGAGAGCTGAGCAGCGTTTCCTCTCGGCACTGAGATTTGTCCCATAGGGACTCTAGAGTTTCAGAATTCGTAAAACACAACTGCCAGTTTCTCTTCTGGAAGTGCAGCAGCACAGAGAAGTGATCTCCTTATCAACAGCAGTCACTGACAAGAACTGCACCCTTCACCCTGAAATCCTCTCAACAGAGAAGCACAGAATGGTCTGGGTTGGAACAGACCTCCAGAGGTCATCCAGTCCAACCCCTTCTGCACTAAGCAGGGGCATCCTGAACTAGATTAGGTTGCCCAGAGCCCTGTCAAGCCTCACCTTGAATATCTCCAGGGATGGGGCCTGAAGCACCTCTCTGGGCAACCTGTTCCAGTGTTCCACTACCCTCATGGTGCAGAAGTTGTTCCTAACATCCAATCTAAATCTGCTCTGCTCTAGTTTGAAGCCATTCCTATCACTTCACAAGCACAAGCAGCCCATGTGGGTGCTAGAACAGTCCATCTGGAGCAGAGCTAACCTGCCACTGCATGCAGCAAACTGAGTGGCAGCACAGACAAAAATCCACACAACAACTCGTTTAAACCCTTCCCTTGTTTCATTTGCACAAAGACTGTATCATAAATGAACAGAACACACAAAAGTCATCCTTCCTAGAAAGCCAGGAACTGCTCTGAGCTGTTGGAACTCCCACTGCAAGTGCCAAAGCTGAGCATGTTGATGTTTGAATGTCTAACACATTTACCCCTAAGAGGAAAGGAAAAGGAAGTACACAAACTTCCAGTCTCCATCTGCTGAGCTGCTCCACAGCCCATCCTGTAGGCTCAAATGTACTTACAGCTTACACTCCTGAAGATACTAAATCAGCTCTACTTGGACAAAGCATTTTCACACTGGTTTAGCAGGGCAGACTGCACTTTGCTAAGTGCTGACAGAGGGACATCTTTCACAGAACTGCCCAAGCCCAGCTTTTCCAAATAGCATGCACCAAAAGAGAAGTTCCCTGATGGCCAGCTCACATCCTTCTCTGTCTGGCACCTACAGAAGCTTTCCAGATCATACAAGAGTCAAAATGCCTCTGTGGAATTGCCTCCACATAAGCCACAGGGACTGCACAGACCATGAGTGTATGCAGTGTGCAATATTCCCACCCCCCACTTTAGTTATCCTTTGACAATGCAACACTACAGGAACACTTAGGTTCATCTGAGACAAATTTCTTACCACTTCTTGCACCAAACTGATCAATTCCATGAGTCTTCTCCTAAGCTTTGCCACTTCTTCATTGACTTTTGTGACGTGTTGCTCGTAGATTTCTGCCAGTGGCTTAAAAGTATGTCCTCCATGCTGTTAAAAAAGAAAAAGGGGGAGGAGGAGGAGGAGGTGGGGAATAATAGAGCATCTCATTTTCACTTTATTCCACTCCTATTAAATTACTGAGAGGGGAAGAAAGCTGCCTGGTGTATCACTCATCTTGGAAGGATGCCAAAGCAGATTGTATGTAGGAAGTCTGTCTTCCACTTCCCTTTCACAAGAAGTCATGAATTTGGCTTTCATATCATCAAAGCTTCCTGTCAAGACTGATTTGGAGTCTCAGCAGTACTCCAAAAATAAACTGTTCCATTCATTTTGAAATTCTCTAACAAGTCAGATGAAAACAGAACAGCTATTTTATTTTGATCATTATTAAAACATCCTTCTCAAACAAGGGCAGGGCACTGTTAGCCACTTGTATTGCAAACCACAACAGCAGCCTCTTCATGAGAGGCTAATAAAGTGTGGTGCAGTGTGCTATCAACACAGCTTTGAAGATATTCAAGATTCAGGCCAGAGAGCATTGAAATAACTTAAGTGTTATCTGTATTTTCTGAGCAACTTCTTGTTTTGCCCTTAAAATTCATCACCATCTAAAGCCTGGAACAAGGAAGGCAATTCTCAGCTCCTGTCAGCAAAAATGCTCTTTGCTTCTCTAACTACAAACAGAAGCCATTGCCTTTCACAGCCAATGTCCACACTCAGTTCTAACTACCCACACGAGCACAGTTGTTTTCACAGCACCTCAAGAGCCAGAACATCAGTTCCATAGCATCCCTACTTCTTCAGGCTGCTGCCAAGCAGAACAGCTGCAGCCTCTTACACAGCACATCTGGATGACAAGTCTCTTACCATTCCACCCCAAAGAGCACACTGGTGGCAGATGCACTTCTTGCAGGTCCAGCAGAAAACACTAAGCTTTTCATGATGATTTTCACACCTTAAACAAGCAAAGAAACAAAACAGAAAATAGCTGTGAATGTTCTGCAAACTCCAGTTTATCTTTTTCATTTGTTCTGCTTCCCAATGCCAAAACACAGAACCTCAGCAGTTTTGCAAGACCACCACTTCTGTTCAGCATAAAACTCTTGCAGAGTAAATGTTGCTCTCTCAGGAAGCACTTCAGAGATGTATGAAGTACATGCCTAATATTGGATTTTTACCCAGCAGATAAAGGCTATCATCAACAAATGGAGCTCAGAATTCTAGGATTTAATACTTCACATTAAGAAAATCCTCATCATCCACTCCCTGAAGCAACCCAAGAGCTCAGGAGTTTTTTTTGGACAAACTGATCTTTGTCATTTGTTAGGATGTCAGAACAGCAATCAACAAACCAAGCAGAGAGCAGGCCAGAACTAAAGTACATTCCCCTCCCTTCCCTCTCCATTAGCATTCAGGAGCCTGCAGAGGAGGTAGCCACAGAACACATTGCCCCTGATCATTTTTCACTGTTTCTTTTCACACTTTCCTCCTCTAAATCTCCAGAATCTCAAAACATTATAGCACTGGCAATGGGAGAACAAGCCAGCAGAAAAGCCTCCTGAGAAAGCACTGACAGCAGCTCTCAGAAGAAAATACATCAGAAAACACAAGAGGCTCCAGAGACAAGGCAGGAGAGGAGCAGTAATGTAAGAGACAGCAGTAGCAGTGCTTTCTGGGGGACATGAGGTACTTTTTCTCCTCTCAAATTGGGTGTACCAGTTATATTTTTACAGGGGACTAGAAGACATCTTCTCAGAACAGCTTCTCTCCTCTTATGTGCTGAGATACCACATCAGCACCCACAGCCTAATGGGACTGCCAAATGAGCAAGCCACTGAGAGAAGGCTTCCACTCCAGCTGTATGGTCACCAAGAAAGGCTAAGAGCCTCAAGAATTACTGCCCTCTGTGCTTCCTGTATCTCACATTTTAACTCCACTGAGGCAAACTAGGAACAGTTGCTGTTTTCCAGACAAAGACAGTGAAGAGCTTTTCTCCTTCCATTAAGCATGACAGAAATGAACTCCAACTCCTAGGCAGACAGCAAGCACAACCTAGCCTTCAAGTCACCAGTCTGCCCCCTCATTTCAATAGTGAGCTACAATTAAAAGCCTGCAAGGCAAACTGCAGAACACTTGATGTGAAGAATGCTCCATTTACTTGTCCTTTTCGTTCTCCTCATGCTTTGTGAGGCTGCACAGTTGAAGAGTATCAAGCTGCTGTGTGACCTCTTCTGCCCAGCGACAGTTCACGAGCTCTCGTAGCTGGAGAGGGGCTCTGCAAGAAGCATGGTTAGAGTCAGAGCAAGACCTCAGCTTCAGCAGCTGGGAGAGAAGCACTGAACTGAATTCAGCTCATCAGTTCTTCAACAACAAGCTGAAGCTATAGAAAACACTTTGAGGGAGGAGAAAAAAAAAAAAAAGGAATTCATGTTTCAGGTTGATTTGCTCATTTGAGGGCTCGGGGGAGGCAGGAACCACTACAAACCCCCCAGAGTGACACACAGAATAGCTCCATGGGGAACCATTTCCAGATTTCTTGATGCAGGATCCTGGATAATGCTGGGCAATTAATTTTGATTCTCAGTGGTTCTTCAATTTCAGCTATGCCCACTGTGGTGCTTCAATTATCCCCTCTGTAAAATTTAAATTTATTTATCTCCTTGCCAACATTTTAAGAGCTATTAAATACTTTAAAAGCTTGGTATTAAAGAAGTTCTCCAGAAAATGGCTGCTTAGCTGATTTTAAAATGCCTCCCCCTCCCTCAGGGAAAAATGAAACATGCTACCTGCCAGTTTTTGGGCTGTCAGGAACTAGAATTGTGAGGTACTCAAGAGCTAGAGGTGGTAAGGGGAGTCAGGGCTTGGGGGCAGGGTGAAGCATTAAACAAAAAAACAGGACAAAACAACCAACACACTGCTGCAGACAAATCTGCATCTGCAACAGAGCAGGTCTCATGAATTAGAGGCATAAAAAACCCCACGAGTTTCAGTCTGAAACCTGAAGGTTCTGGTCTCTGCCTCTTGAAGGAGGAATGTGAAGAGTTGTAAGGGGAACACCATTTAGTAACTCAGAGTCATAGAATGGCTTAGGTCTGAAGGGACCTTAGGGATCATCTACTCCAACCTCCCTGCCATGGGCAGGGACACCTCTCAACTAGATTCTGCTGATCAAGGCTGCATCCAGCCTGGCCTTGAACACCCCCAGGCAGAAGGCATCCACAACCTCCCTGGGCAACCTCTAATTGTCACAGGGGAAGAACAAAGATCTTGCTTAGCTTGGCTTACTTAAGAGTAAGCATTATACCAGGCTACACCTTTATAGCAACAGCAGGCAGGTCTCAAAAGATCAAGGTAACAAATTTAATCCAACTTGCACTGAAAAATCATGACTGTAACAGGGCAGTGTACTCAATTCCTGGTAATTTATTTCTGATTTTAAAAATACCTTACCTACAATGTGGGCACTGAGCTCTTTGTTCAGTCAGCCAACGCTGCAAAGGAAAAAGGAAAAAAGCATTTTAAAAAGAGACTGTAAGGAAAGAGCTGCAAGCAAGCAGATTCTAGCCTTAATTAGAAGATCCTTCTGTTTGTTACAGCCTTCTTGGATTTTTTTTTTTTCCTGGTTCTACAATTTGTACTTTTAACTGTTCAGCCACTTAGTCACGTAGGAAGCTGCTATTTGTATCTTAGTAACAAAGCAACCACTTGCTCTCCAACCACTTAAGTTTAGTTATAATAACACAGAGAATTCTGAAGTGACAAATATTCCACCTGGTGTGGGCTCCCACAGTCACAGGCTGAAGAGCATGTTTCAACTAAAGAAAGTAAAAGAGAGGACAAGGTCAGCTTTTAAGTCTAAACTATTTGTTTTCAAGGTAGAATCATAGAATGGTTTAGGTTGGAAGGGACCTCAAAGCTCAGCCAGTTCCAAGCCCCTGCCATAGGCAGGGACACCTCCCACTAGAACAGGTCAAAGCCTCATCCAACCTGGCCTTGAGCACCTCCCTGGGCAACCTGTGCCAGTGTCTCACCACCCTCACTGTAAAGAACTTCTTCCTAACATCCAGTTTCAATCTCCCCTCTGCCAATTTAAACCCTTTAAGGTATCTTACTGCTTCCTCTCAAGCTATTTAC
Organism: Semnornis frantzii; assembly: GCA_013399775.1. NCBI lineage: Eukaryota > Metazoa > Chordata > Aves > Piciformes > Ramphastidae > Semnornis > Semnornis frantzii. The sequence goes on along the minus strand of VWYK01113198.1, from coordinate 125,709 downwards.
ATGCAACTTCAATGACCAAAACCAAAAGGACCCTTTAAATGTTTCTCCTCCAGAAAGCTCCAAAGGCAAATATCTGGGGAAAGAACTTCACCTGCCCACTACAACTCACAAGTGTAAAAAAGCTCAGCAGCTGAAGGGCTTATATTTGTCAGCTCACTACTACATTTAAAGATTCTCATGAATAATCTCTCACCACCCTGCAACAATCTGTCATCTCACATTCTTAGCATGCAGCACAAATCCTTCACCCACAGTTCTTGTCAGAGCTTTCAAAGCAGATGATGATTGCTGTGATTTCTGGAAATACTACCCGAGGTCTGAAAACCTCAGCTGAACCCTCTCCCTCTGCATTGACACACAACAACATCTGGACTCAGAACTCAAAGTGCTAAATACTGGTAACCACATCCTTAATAAATGAGTTGAGAGTCAGGTGCTGCTTCAGCCTGCCCTACCAGACTCCCCAGAGAAAGATTTAGCCTAGGCTGATAAAGCATTTAAAAGCAGCTCCAAGAAGACAAGAGATGACCTTCCAGTGCTCCATACTGACAGGTGCAAACTCAGCATCTGATTCCTGTGCCAACTTTTGTCTTCCAGATAGGCATCACTGACTCCATGCTAAAGAAGGGATCATTAAATGTTGGTTTCCTAACAGCCATTATTCCAGCCAGTCTCTATAATTAGCACTGCTGAACGCAATGCACAGCCTGCCCAGCTCTCTACCTCAGGGTGCTGTAAAAGACTTGGAAAGGGAAACTAAACATTGTAGAGCAGGGAAAAAAACAACAACAGGAGTTCTTGCAACTGCCAGAAAATAAGCAAGGTAGCAGGAATGTGCTCATGGGATGAGTAGCTTTTAAGTTCATACATTTGCAAGATTAAGCTAGGATCAGCAAACTCACGCGAATGCAGCTGAAGCAGCACAGCTTGGAGCAGTGAGGACAGAGGCGCGCGTCGCGCAGCTTCTCCATACAAATGAAGCATCGGAACACCTCAGCAATGCTCTGCAAAGGAGAGATTACAGTTAAGCCACAGACTTCCAACGTGACAAGAGATGGATTTGTTTTCCAGGCAGCGTGCCAGGTTCTGTGAATGCAGTCCCATTCCAAACAGCTGCAGACAGCACACCTCGGAGCAAGACGCTCAACCATCGCCGCTCTCCCCCGCACCTTCCCTTGCGCTGCATCGGCTCACGGCGTCCGCTCTGCAACACTCCCCTTCGAGGAACTGTTTGGCTTCTTTTATTCCCAAACAGGCCTTTCTGCAGCCAAGATAGTATTCCTGCTTGTGTTCACACAGGATTGAGAGTTGCCAGGAGAAACTGCACTGTGCATGTGTGTTCTGAACCCAGGAGTTTGCACGTGCTGGTGCTGAACCAACTCAAACGCATGGCAAAGAGCATGTACGGATCATGGAGAACGCCAATGCCAGCGGATGAGGTGCACAAGGTATTTTTTAAGGTGTTATAAAGACTTATGCTCTTTTAAAGTCTACCATTACCACTAGCTCCATAACTTCTACACTCTCATGCACCACTTAATCTCAGGCAATAAAAATGTAATTTAACCTTTTTTTTTCCTCATATATATATACACACACACACACATTTGGAGAAGCATTTGGTTGTTCTAAAATACAACCACTTCATCTCTTTGCAGTCCCAATATGTGTATATATATACCTCTCCATTTGAAGAGAGAAGTATTTTGTTGTTCTAGAATACAACCATTCTATCTCTTTCCATTCCAAATATATGTATGTGTATATATATATGTATGTATATATATATCTCCATTTAAAGAGAGAAGCATTTTGTTGCTCTAGAATACAACCACTCCATCTCTCTACAGTCCCAAAAAGAGAAAGGTATTCTTGAATATGATGTTTGATTTCCATACTAACAGATATTTTATGATAAAGAAGTTTTGCATTCAGCGTTCGCCAGGGGTTAGACCTCTCCTGGTTTTAATCGGAAAGACGCTTCTTCTGATGGGTTCATTTTTTTCCCCATCGCGTTGAAATTACAATTCAGCAGGGAAATGAAGCATAACTTCAAGTTACAGACCCCACAGTATGTCCCCATGCACTAACGTCTCCCTTAATAGCTGCAAACCATCCAAACGCAATGCATGCGTTCACAGGAAGCTAAGGCACAAGGTGTTTTCCGTTCTTCTCTTTCTGGTTGTTATTAATACGCCCCACAGCAAGGCATGCAAGCGACCCAGGTCAGACACCGCTGAGCACTGTGCCCGCCCGCATGCCAGCCTGGGTTCTGCCAGCAGCAGCTCTCCCTCCGCCGCCCGAACAGGTCCCTCCCATGCTCCATCAGGTTATTTTCGAACCCTGACTACGTAAAATAACTGCAGGCCACCTTGCAGTTCCACCTCTTCACACCTTGCCTCCTCTCTACCCAGCTCATCCGTGCCCACACGAGCCAAGCTCCCTGCCATGCGCATCCCTGCCCACCGCAGAGCTGCAATCTGTTTTCCGCCTCTCGGGCCGCCCGTAGCTCGGTGCCGTTTGGCCTCCTTCCCCTCAGACGAGGGAGAGGGAACCTGCTGAGGGCTCTGCGGCCCCGGTGCCATCCGCCGGCCCTCTCCCCTGCCAGTAAATAGGCCAGGATGCTCTGCCCCAGCCTCCCGACAGAGAGGCCCGGCCCCACCGCTCGCCATCCCCTGCGGAGGAGCAGGAAGAGTTGCCCAACCTGTGCTCCCCCGCGGCCTCGGGGCTGCGGGTCCGGGGCGGCAGCGCTGCCCCGCATCGCCCTTCCCGCCAGCGCCGACCGCCGCCCAACCGCTCACCTCCACACTCTGCTCGTCCATGGCTCCGCCGGCGGGGTTCGAGGGGAGCTCTGCCCGGCCCCTCTCGCTGCTGCACCGCCTGGCAGCCAACGGCGAACGCGCGAGGGGCGCTCGGGAAGCGCAGGGCAGAGGCCGTGCCCCGGAGCCGACCACATTCGCGAGGAGCGGCACAGCTCCTCCCTCCGCAGTCCCGCCCTGCGGCCGCGAGCTGGAGGCGAGGCCCGGCTGCCGTACTGCGCGTGCGTCACTCCCCGGCGTGCCGCTAGGGGGCGGAGCAGCACCGCCCACCCGGGCCGGAGCCGGTGGTGCAGGGGAGCGCTGGGAGCGGTCGGAAAGCAGGGCAGGGAGACGGAACCGGCAGCGCAGCTCAACACCGATCAACGTGAGATGCTTTCTCCGAGGAGCTGGGAAGTGTTGGCTTTGCGGGCACGAAGCTCTGCACTCACTGTGTGCTGATGACGGATTTAAGTGCGAGCAAGGCAGCGCTGAACAGAATCTAGCTGCAGGCATGGATTTCCACACCTGAGAAGGCTTCAGAAACAGAAGGTGACTGTCCTGAGGGCTGCACCTCCAGCTCAATTACACACAGCACAATCTGCAGTTGTTTTCCTACTAATAAGTACCTTTCATTGTTTTAGCTAAATTCCACTAATACAGTACTTATCACTGCTGAAGGTGGTGAGAGTAAGGGTTGAGTCCTGCACAAAAAATCATAGTAACACAAAATATCTCAAGGTGGAAGGGACCACAAGCAGCATTAAGTCCAAGTCCCTGTCCTTCCTAACTACCTAAATGGATCAATAGTCTAAATGATTAAATATTAAAAATCAGTTTGTGAAGTGATAGCAACCTTGTAGGTAAACAGGCACTCTGGGCAGCAGACAGCAGGAAACCAAGCAACCCCTGTCCTTTTCTCATTCTTCAATGTACACCTTGTTTCTCTTCCCAAAGTAAATGGGCCAACCCTTTCATTGACCAGAAGTCACTGATCAGAAGTGAGCCTTTCCCTGCCTAAGACCATGGACTGAAATTTCTCTCCTTCAAAAATCATTTTTCACAAAAACTTCAGATTATTTCAGTCTAATTTGAGAGAGGAAAGTAATATAAAAATATCAAACATGAACAAAAGCCCCACTTCTGTCTCTACTGTGAGGCTGGTCAAGCTCTGCAACAGAGGTTGTGACATCTCTGTCCTTTGGAACTTTTCAGGACAATGCTCTGAGTAAGCTGCTGTAGGCCCTGCTCTGTGCAAGGGGTTGGACTGGACAATCTCCAGAGGTCCCTTCCAATCTCAGCTGTTATGGAAGTCTCCAGTTTTGCTGGACTGTAAAACCAAACCAACCAACCACCCAACAACAACAACCAAACAAAAAAACCCAAAACCACAAAAACAAACAAACAAAACCCCACCACCACCACCCCCCCCCCCAAAAACAAAAACAAACAAACAAAAAAAACCACCCCACAAACCAACAAAAAAAACCCCAAGGTAGTTCAAATCAAAGGAACATTAAAAGGGTCAGGGACCAGGTTCAGGGGTGAGGGCATAGTTCAGGGTCAGGAGTCATGTAAACAAGAGTGCAATAAATCTCCAGCCTTGTCTCCTTAGCCTCTATCATTTATTCAGGAATGTAAGAACAATTAAGTGGCTTGGGTTATTTGTCTTAAAAACCCACTCAGGAATGTAAGCAAGAATAAGGAAATGTCATGTGGCTAACAACACTGCAAAAGTGCAGCAAGGGCAGTCCTATAAATAAAAAGCATCCAGGTTGGTATTTTAGCTAACTCCCCCGTTTTAGGTTTTATAAATAGAAGGTGTGCAGAGAAGCATTAACAGCTTTCCAGCAGGGCACTTGGAAGTCAGAGACCACAGAAATCCTTGCTGTTAGTAATCCAGGAGCTATGACCGAGATGCTTGTGTGCCAAATGAGAATGGCCTGGGCTTTCATTTGCACCACTAATTCAACATTTCCTGGCTTGTCGAGTTCCACAACAGCAAATTCTTTCAAGATTTGTATTCTTGAGGCGTGTTCATCTGCCAAACACTCAGTGCTGCTCTGTAAGGGAAAAGCAAAAACTCTTTAGCAAAGCAGAGTATCAACCATCAGCTCTGGCAGAGGGTGGCTAAAAGCATGTAGCGTTTAATGAATGGTTGCTGCAAGTGCTCTGTAATTTTCAGGCTTATTCAAACTGTCCTCAACTTTCCTGTGCTACTTCAAATTGAGAACAGTCATTTGCTAATCCAACCTTAGGGTTAAAGAGGCAGAACTCCTGAGTTCAAAACTTCCTCATTTTTAACACCAGCCTGCAAGAAATCTGTAGCACACATCCCAGACAGGAGTCAGGGCTGGGAGAGGCAGGAGGGCAAGGGTCAGGGTTTAGCATCAGGGCTTTGTTTTTCCAGACTGGGTGCAGATTCCTAGAGCTAAAAGGGTTTGGTGGTGTGACTGTGTCAGCTAAACTTTCCTGAATAGACCAAGTTGAGGACATCTGTACAGTGAAACCAAAGTGAAAAAAAATCTGGTTTTGAAGAACTTGACATTGCAGTTCTGAAAATTATCAAATCATAGAAGCCATTTGTATACAAACTAACTTCTGATGGCCTACCCAGGAAGGTTGTAGGGAGTAAAAGATAATTGTGAAGTTAGAATGTAGCACAAATGGTTAGCTAGCTGATTTTGGACAGTTTGAAGAGGTTCCTTTACTGCTCATAACATTTTTACTAATAAATGAGTTTAAGTCTATCTCTTCTTATTTACAGTGAAGTGGTTAAATGGTTCCCTGTACAAATTCTTCAAGTCTGCTAGTTCAGCAGTACTCCTGGGTACAGTCACAAGTGATTCCTCAGACACTGGTTTGACTTTTTACTTCAGCAATTAGGCCAAAAGATAAAAGTATTTTTATTACTTTTCCAAAACTCCTCCTAAATGAGTCTAAAGGAGGATTTTTCAGCAGGAGGGAGAAGAAAGATACTGTCTCCAAACTGTCATAGTATCTGCAGACCAAGGGAAAAATAATTTAATTTGAGATCTGATGGGGATTAATAAAATCTGGTCTGTCAGTGACTGGAAAAAAAAACCAAAACTCCAAAATAAACACACAACAAATCTCCTAAAGAATGAGGAAAATTCCTTTGTAGAAGTAGGAATAAATGGATTAAACCCGAGCTATTGCTGTGGTTAAGACTAGCACACCATTTCTTCCAGACCATAAACACAACAGTATCCACTTCCATCAAAAGCAAGAAAAACTCCTAGAGACATGGAACTATACATGGAATACAACTAAGGGCTCACCTGCTTCTATCAAGGGCTGAATTCTTCACTGCAGAAAGCCAGTACCCAGCAATGCTTCAGAGTGAATTTGGCCTCTATTTTTACAATGAAGAGCTCAGAAACCATACCTAGGTCTGTCCCCACATCCCATGAGATTTGGCCATACAGAGCTGGGGTAAATCAGCCTTTATTTGTCCTCTTATTTACAGTTTCTGCCTTTTCAGCAACAGTTTAATTTGTTACTCCCTGAATCCTAGATAGTAATTGGGATATTTAAATAGCACAGAGCTATTAGAGATGGAAGCCTTAGGAGAGTTCGATACTATTCACAAAGCTTGCTTATGGCAGGGGCATATCAGACAAGGAATAAAGAAAACAGCAGGAAGATTACTATTTCTGCACTTACCTTTAGTTGAGCCACAAAGTATAGATGCTGAGAAAAATGGCTAAAAAAAAACAAAACAAAAAAAACCAAGAGAGAATATCAGGATTTGCAGGAATTTTGTTTAGAAAGTATTTTCCCATTCCATTTCTGCATGAGTAATTATGTCTTACTATCAGATAATGAAGGATCTTGCAGCCACTGAAGTCAGCTACAAAATCTTAGGCATTAAACAAATCCTGGTTTCAAACAAAACTAAGTTAGAAATGGATACAGAAGGATTTATATGCAAGTCAGATGAGCCTCTTCAGCTTTCTCCTTTGCACTGCAGCATGGCTCTAGCTGAAAGCACTGCACATGCAGGAAAGGAAGATGGCAGCTTCCCTATTCTCAAGCAGTCTTCAGAGGCTGACAGCTCTGACAGGCTGAAGGAAGCTAAATCTAACTCTCTTCAGCCAGAAATACAGCACTGGCAAAAAGAAAAATCACAGGGCCTTGGTGACACCTTTCCATTCTTTCTGTCTCTCAGAGAACACCTTCAAAACAACAACAACATAGGGGCTGATACCAATTTAACTGGGCACAACAGCAGCAGGATATAGCTACAGTGCACTGCTCTATGCTGGCTGTGTCTTCAGTGCTTTAGAACTAAATAATGGAAGGGCAGAAATAGAGAGCATTGATCAAGGCAGGCAAAGAGTGAATGAAGCTGCAAGATACTGAATGGCTTTCATGCAAAGCAATGGTGGCAGTGAAGGGCAGAAGAGTAGTGAGCAGTGAGAGGACACAAAGAAGAAGATAAGGTCAATGAGATAACTGCACTCTATTAACCTTCTTTAATAGTTTGCTTTTAATATAAGACCCAGACCAAATCTCTGCAGTTAATATTAGAAGTTTGTGCTCTAAGTAGCTATGAGAGAATTAGACTACTTTTTAACAAGTACTTGTTTAGATCTGTCTTTTATTGCACCACAGTTAGAACACACTTATTGGTACTCAGATTGCAAAGTTTATTTGTCGCAATGGAGGGACGGGGAGATTGTTTGATGCAAACAAATTCCGTTTATTAATACAAAAGGGTCACATTCTATAGTCTCCAAGGGCTGTTCTAGACAATGTGTCACTTACTAATTGGTTATGCTAATAAGGGTTGTTAGTAACAAGTTTCTGATAGGCCAACCTTTCTTACCTTAGTTTAGGCTGATACCTTCTACATTTATTTATTTAGTTATTTAGCCTCCTCATTAATCGAGCCCATCTGCTTCACAACTCTTTGTTAGACAACCTTGAATTCCTTTCTTCTCACTGGGGGGCACTCGGCCATCCCTCTCGCTGGGGGGCACGCGGCCATCCCTCTCGCTGGGGGGCACGCGGCCATCCCGCACAGCTAGGGCCTACAGTTTATGTAGCAATTGCTCCATGGTCAGCTCGAGCCCACGGTTTATGTTGCAATTGCTTCATAATCAGCAATTGTTCTGTGCTAGCAGTACCTGACCCCACATTTATTCACTGTTTTACAGGAAATGACATTCCACTCCATTTTGGTATACATTGGTTCAGATCAATTACATCCTTCACTCCCACCCAAATGTGTTAACAGAGCAACAGGATGGACAAGAGCAACCAACATCATCTCTGAACAGAAAGATAAACATATCCCAATTAAAAAACAAGAGGAACAAAGCCTCTTTGCAAAGCAAATTTTCCCTTTGTGGACAACTGGAACAAATCGTAAGCTTAATCAGCATACAATAAGAAAAAAAAAAAGGCTTATTAGAAACTGTGGTCCCATTTCTGAAAAACTCCATTGATTTGAGAGGTATTAAGTCACAAACCAACCCTTCTGACTTCAGCTGAGCTACTCAGGATTAATGGTTTCTGGAATACTGACATTCTGTGTCCTAATTACCTCTTTTGCTAGTGATTCTGCTTCTTGAACAGTTTAGCAGGTTGACTGCTCTTCTTCTGACTCTTCATCCGACTCTTCATCCTCCTGCTAAAAAAAACAAACCTCAAACACAGAGAAGTGTGATACTTTCAGTTCCTAGTGTGATGATATTTACAGAAGAAAACAGTTGGGCACCCCTTTGCTTGTGGAAACTAGTAGCAGACTTCTACTTGCCCTCAAATGAAAGCAAAGTAGTTTTGAAAAATCTGACTGTAATACTGCTTTAACATCAATACTAGAAATGATTCATCAGAAAGAAATTATTCAATGAAAAGAAGCATTTCACTTAAAGACTTAACATTTCTCTGCAACAGTGTAACCCATCCTTGGTTTAGGAAATAGACTAAGTACAAGAAAATCTGTATCTGAGAAGTGTGAATATCATGGAATGGTTTGGGTTGGAAGGGATCTTAAAAGATCATCCAGGTTCAACCTTCTGCCATGGGCAGGGACATCTGCTACAAGATCAGGTTGCTCAAGGCCCTGTTAAACATGGTTTTGAACACTTCCAGGGTTGGAGCTTCCACAGCTTCTCTGGACAACCTGTTCCAGTGCCTCACCAGTCTCATGGGAAAGAATTTCCTTCTAAGAGCTAATCTAAATCCAGCTTCATCCAGTTTCAAACCATCACCCCTTTTGTCCTGTCACTCCATGCCTTTAAAAAGTCCCTCTTCTACAACTCCAGAGAAGAGTCTTTCACTTCAACAAAACCCTAAGATGAAATTATTCTTGGCAGCATATCCTTGGAAAAGAGGGAGAGAAAATGTTTTCCTTTCTGTGACGTGTACATTTTAGCTATAGACTCACCAGTAACTTATCTGTTAGCAGATTAAACACAATCTCATGGCACTGTCATTAGAACATGGAAGTGAGAGCTGAGATCTGGGAATGTGTTTTAGTCACACCAGTTCTGTCTTTGCCACTAATCACCTTATTTGCAAAGGGACAAAATTAATGCTTTCACAACCTCTTCAAAAAAACTGTCTGAAGACCACTTAGGAAAATGTGTTGTGGTTGTTTTTATTTAATAGATAGGCAATATCATACCAATGATAATGTTTCTTTGCTCTGATAGCAATTCCTCCACATACAACACGTTGTGTTTAACTTACTTCAGACAGTGCAAATACCGTTGCCATTTAAAAGCTTTTTTGCCTTTTAAATTTGGCTTCATGTCTGAATTTAAGATGGTTACCTTTTAAAACTGTCCCTACAGAACTGGGACAAGCTGTGCACAAACTCTTTTGAACCTATTCAACCCTGTGTCACTCTAGTCATACTATGACAGCATGACTTCAGCTCCAAAACTGAGTACCACCAGCTTAACTGTTGCTTTACAGAACCACCTCCCATCTTGCAACCATCTCTTCAGGTAAGCAGCCTTCTCATCTTCTAAGAGTCTTCCAAAGGTCTGCACTCAGATTGGTTTAGTTGGAAAAGACCTCTAAGATCATCCAGTCCAACCACTGACCTACCATCACCATGGCCATTAAACCACATCCCCAAGTGCCATGTCCACGTTTCTTGAACACCTCCACGCTGCTGTAAAGGCTACATAAAGACACTTTCATTTACAGCAGTGTGACCCAAGTGATTAAAAAGCAAAGCTTACCTCAAAGAAAGCATCTTGCTGCAATGCCTGCACCATCTTTGTGGTGTTCTCTACAGCAGCACGGATTGCTGCCATGGATTCTTGCTGCTCTGTGGAAATTTTGTCCAGCTTCATACATAATGCTTTATAACGAGATTTCACCACTGCGAGTTCTTCCAAGACAGCAACTGGATTCTCCTGGGTAGAAATTAAAAGTACATTAAAACTATTTAAGAAGATTAAAAAATCAATGTGGCCACCAGCCAGTTACAAGCACGGGTTGTTAGAGCCACTAAAATGTAAGGGGAAATGACCCTTTACAATGAGAAGCATAGCTGGAAGCATCTCTTTAATCCACACTTTTTTCATAAACAAAAAAGGTAGATAGTGATAATAAAAAAGCACCACTCTGGAGTTCCATCCCAAACACAGGAGGGCAAATTTGCTGTGCTGTTGAATTTTAAGGGCTTTTCTGAGTTGGACTTAAGTTCAGGAATTTTACCTTAAAAGAATATTTTTCCACTCCATGNCATCCAGTTTCAATCTCTCCTCTGCCACTTCAGACCCATTGCCCCTTGTCCTGGCATTGCAAGCCCTTGTCAATAGTCCCTCCCCAGCCCTCTGTAGGCTCCCTTCAGATCCTGGAAGGCTACTCTAAGGTCTCCTGGAAGCCTTCTCTTCTCCAGGCTGCAGAGCCCCAACTCTCTCAGCCTGTCCTCACAGCAGAGCTGCTGCAGCCCTCTCAGCATCTTGGTGGCCTCCTCTGGACCCGCTCCAACAGTTCCATGTCCTTCCTGTGCTGGGGGCTCCAGATACATAGAGGCAGGGACTAATTTATAAAATCTTTGACATGCTGCTATTTATTGTTTCTCTTCCTTTCATCTCTCCCCCAAATCTGGGTTCAGATGTTTGTTAGCAGATTTCTCCTCAAGCAAGGGTGCATTTCAGCTCAGACTGGACTCAGTCTCTTAAAGGTAGGTGTTAGCACCACAGCTCACTTCTCAAAGCAGAATGTGGAGAAATCAAGGAAGTTTTACTGGTGTCTGTGCTGAATTCATATTAGGCCAGTTATCTTTACATATGTAGGAAAAAAAACTTTAGAATAACAACAACTACATAAAAGGACAGTCATTTAGGATTAAAGAGTACCCATTTATTGCCAACTTCTAGCAAAATGCAATAAAATCAATTTAAGCTGAAAATACTACCTCTGCTGCTGAATCATCAGGAAGACTCTTCCTTATTTCATACTCCACTCTGTGTAGAATATAATCCAGATCAGATTCTGCCTTCTGGAACTAAAATATGTAAGGTCAGCCACACAGTAGTAAAAACCCAAAACTGCAGACAAAGCCCAGCCATTTGCATTTCCTGTATTTCGGGAAAGCAGAAGCCAGCTGCCTCCCTTTGCAAGGCTCCCGCACGATCGAAGTTTCTATTCCATCAGCTAACATTTACCAGTTCTGCTGACACACTTCTGGCCTGAAAAATAGAAACCACTACACTTTGAGACTTAACTGTTTTCTTCTCACGTGTTAAGAGTTCACTCACACTTTTATTCATCTTACCCTCTCTCCATCTGTCTAACCTCAATTACTCAACTCTTCTTTGTGCATGTTGCCATCAGTCCCTTTTTTGTGCAGCTCCCAGAACTGCGTGGAGATGTTTCCATCTCTCCCTGTGCTATGTGCCCTTGCAGTGCCAAACACCTCAAGATGAAGCACTACACCTAAGAGACAAAGTTCTAACAACAGATAAGAAAGAACATCCATCTTTTAAGCTGATCTTCACTGGATGCAGGAGATGTTTGATTTTTTTTCCCCCCCTCTCCCAAGATATTAACATATTTTCCATGAATTTTTAGAGCTTTTTCTTGGTTTTCTTTTCAACCACTCACTGAGTTGTTAGCAAAACTGCAACTCTTAAGTTAGTTACACAGCAGAGATTGTGAATAAGTACTCAGGATCCATGCACATCAACAGAGGTTTTATTATTAATTATATTCAGAATGCATCCTCTCAGATGGTTTTAATGCCCATAATACATTTTATTAGTCCTCAATAAAACAGACTGACAAATAGATAATAAAATTGACAACATCACATTTATTTCCTTGGGATAAATAAGCCACCAGAGAATATCTAATTGGCTTATAAAACAGCCTGCTGATAGCATTATTTAATTAATTTCAGTCTGCAATTTTAATATCATTAAGGACTTCTGCTTTAGAGAGTTTTTCCAATTCACAAACAACTCATGAACTTCCAAATGCAATCATTTAAGGATTTTACAGTCACTGAAGAGACTATGATGAAAGCAAGTTAAAAATAATTCTAACTTACTGTACTTGGTGTGGGTTTGACTGTTTATATTAAGATTAATCCTGGAGTACTAATTACAACTTTTTAAAGTTGTGCTTGGTAACTATCCCAAAGCACTAACTAGCAGTGCTCTACTTCTCAAGTGACCAGCTCCAGAGGTCTTTGGATGTAGCCTGTAGCCAGGCCTGGATGCTAAAAAGATGTTTTAAGCATCAGTCTTGGGATCCACCTTCAGGAGCTGCCACAATACCTTTGAGGGTCTGGAACTTCAGATAGTCTAAAGGATATTCTACAGAAAAAATCCCCTTTTGGGTGTACTGAAATTGTATCATCTTTAATATCTATGAAAACACCTTCAACAAATCTTCCAAGAGCCTAAAAAAGGGAAAAATCAGTCCAGTCATGTCCTTGAGCATCTAATAACTCAGAAAGCTTTCATCTTTTACTACCATAAGTTTAACATCTGCCCCAGAAACCAGACATAAAAAAACCAGGAGAATAAACCACTTTTTATTACACTATGTATTTTTAAAGAGTTCATGAAGGATTTTCCTCTAACTGCTCAATTGTTCCTCCTCTCCTCCACTAGCACTTTCAGGTTTTCATTTCTAGAGACAAACACCTCAAAAGGTAATTTTTTTGTTTCATTTTTCCAACTCCTTCATCTGATTACTATTGGGAAAGCAGACAGTAAGTATGAGTTGCTTTTAAAATTACCCATAAAGCTCTCTTCCTGAAATACTCAATAGTGATAATTTGAGGTTTGCAGAATGACAGTAAGCCACTAATACCATGCTTCTGCTCTGATTCTAGACATAAAAAAAATTAATGTCAAGCTGAATGCTTATCTATAATTGTAAGATTTGTGCTTAATGGAAATACGAACACAGTTCAGTTATCACTGGAAGTATTCTAACTCTAAAAGAAGGAGAATTTATGATCAGCAATTTCAAAGCATGTTTATAAGCACTGTCATGTTTATAAAGTAAAGGGGAAAATGAGGAATAGTTATTTGTTGCTGTATTTCAGGAAACACAACTGCAGAAATCTCAACATTACAGGTTAGGACCCTTGGGGTGCCAAGTATTGTATAGCAATGACACAGAAAACATAGTTGTTGAAACATCAATGTGTCATTTACTCACAGGCTTAGAAGAAAGCATTAGAAACTGTGAGGCAAGGCTGAAGCCATGGCTGGGTGCTCTGCTTTCAGATGCTTTGACAATACTATTGCACTGCTAGCTGTACAGTACAGTAGTGCAATAAAGTCAGAGCATTCGCTAGCAGCAAGAATCCTGTACAGGTCATCAACACACTCAAAAGAGGCATCAGAAAAAGTAAGTTGAGTCAGGTAGTGGTTTCTGTGGACCATGGACAACTGGGTATGGTTCATGTTCACTGAGTCCTGATACAGACACAAAAGAACTCTTATTTCAAGACATTGTTATTATTCATAATCCAACTTACCGAAAGGGAGGAAACAAGAGGAAAACACTCAACAAATGTGTCAGAAATCCAATTTCAAGCAATGTGGTTTTAACTGGAAACTACACTTCCAAATCTATGTGGGTTTAGATTTGCCTCATGGCAAGCAAAGATTCTGAACTGCTATCAGACAGATGTTCTCAAACCACATTACAGGGAACATTTTCTGGACACCAGAGCTTATTCTGCTCATTTGCAGGTGGTGAATTACTTTAAAATGCACTCAGATGCATACTCATTTCCCAGCATTGTGGATGTGCATTACCACTGGGGTTACCAGTCATAGTGAGGGTGTATTTCATCAATAAAGGTGTTGAACAACCCAGTAACACCATTTAAAAATTCTGAGAACTCTTTGGGTTTGAAAGAGCCAAGATCCTTAACAACAAAATGCAGCATTAAGAGGGTAGTGGAGAGATGGATGATTGCTGATGCACACACTGCAACAACCTAAGTCAACACCACACCTGCAATCCTGTCTCACACTTGTTTTTCAGATCACCTTCTGGTCTCAGACACACAATAGTGACTTCAGACTTGTGACTAGAAGAGGAAGAACGCAGATAGCATTGCTGGCCAATGCCCTTTTAACATTGCACTGCTTTTTGTGCATGATCACTAGTAGTACAACATAAAAAGGGCACTGGACAGACATCATTCAAAAGAAAAAAGGAGGTCCACTAGACCAAAACCACAGTGGGAGAAATGAACTGAGTAACTCTGAAGCACTCACAGCTCATCTGACAGTGTATCTGTTGGTTATCAGGTTTTACTAAATGGATGTCCACAAAATTCCTCTGAGCAGACTGCTGAAGTGTGCACTGGAAGGCACTCAGTGAAGTCCTGAGCAGTAAAAGATAATGAAATTATGGTTGGACAGAAGGATAGTTTGATCACCAGCAACACCATGTACTGAATTTTCATTAGAGGTCTGACTTTGGTGAAGCTGTTGGAAAGATCTCCAGTCCCAACTGGCATCAAAGAGCACTTGTGCAGCATTGTCTCAGGTGCCCAACTCCTAAAATATGGCACCCAGTACCCAGTACTATTTAAATTGCCAATAAGCCAGTTTTACAGTCTTTTGCCTGATGAATCTCATGATACTGTAGATGCTGTGTTTCATTCAGCTCTTCTCTGAGCTGACTGCACTTTGAGCAGTAGTCCCAAATCACCATCAATTACCTGGAATTTTCATACACACTGTTCTTTTTAGGCTCCTACGAATTAGTTTATTCCTGGTTCCATGAGAGTAAATTGAAGCTTTCCATGAGGCGCATGTCAAAACCTCTGGGGATATAAGAAGTGTTGTTTTATCACACTTCTGTGGAGAGAGCTGGCTTCACTGGAAATCCAGGAAGAAGAAACAATAAGCAGAAGGAAGAGTGAGAGACATGAAGCTGCGATAGGTGAGGTGTAGCTGCCAATGTACACACTGATGAACTTCAACAATGACAAAGAGAAATACTGCACTGGATGAGGAATGAAGATGTTAAATGGTTTCAGGTGTATTTAAGAAAACATCCTTTCTGTAGAAAAACCAAGCCAAAACAGATGAAAATGCAACTGCTTTGTGCTACTCTTGTGCAGCGTTAAAGGCAGAAGGCCTGCTAGAAGAAATGAACAGAAGAATCAAACAGGAAAATGTAAGATTAACAGAACAAAATAAAAATCAATTCAGCTTCAACTGGTTTGAGGTAATTAGAACAGGGTGAAAGACCAAGCTATAATCTCAAAGTTGTTACACACCATCTGTGCAGATAATTGATCCAAACAAGCTCTCTACCTAGAAATTGTTTGTGTAATGATCATTTAGGTCTTTTCCTCAAGTAGATCCTAAGGCAGTTTCCCACAACTGTCTTTTTCTGCTATCATATATAAAAGCCCCACTTAACTTTAAGGGGCAAACTATTTACATGTCCTAAAATAAGAATCACTTGAAGGTGAGAACTTGAATAAAGCATATAAATAAAGCATACTCTGAGTTAAATAAACATCTAACTAAGTATCACTGAAAAACAGTAATTCCACTAAAAGATACGGAGAGGTCAAGCTTACACTATGAGCAAGGCTGAGGTTTTGAATTTGAAACCCGAACAAACCAGAGCTCTGCCTCCAGGACACTCTGACAGGAGTGGAGCACATCACTGAATTCAAACACTCTCTAATGTTAGCACTCTGAGTATTCAGTGTGATGATTCCAGTCCAGTAGCTAAGGGAGAGCAAAAACAACACCACCTGCTCCAAAGCATGGTTCCTGCAAAGAAAGGATAAACCAAACCACACCACCTTGCTTTTAAAGTGCAGTCAACCTGAGAAAGAGGTAGGAGTTTGAATTCTCTCATTTTTCAACTAATGCAGGTATTTTGGCATTCATTCCAACTGTTATTTTTTATTTCAAAACCAAAAGTCATATCACAGCTTAAAACGTTCCCTCAGAAGCCTTTCAGTGTTGCAATGATGTACAGGTCACTCAAAGAAGTGACAAAAGCTTGTCAGCAGGAGCAGCTCACGTTTGGGCAACTTTAAGCCATTTGCTCCCTTTTCAGACAACTGTTCTAAAGCCTTAACGGGCATATGCTGGTGCTGGAGAAGAGTGACTAAAGGAGAGATAAAGTGAGAAGGAAACTCAGCATGTTTAAGTACTGGGCACTGAGCAGCACACCAATCCTTATTCAAGCCTAGTCCCCATCAAGGGGTGATAGGATATACAGCACCCCCTGTCACGTTGTTCCAGTGTGCTTCCTATTCTTCACTTGTCTTGAACATTCCACTTTACTGTGCAAAGCTAAGAACTGGGAGACTATGAAACTCGGTTTTACTCATTTCTTCATGAGAACTTGAAAGCAAGACTGCCAGAAGACAAAACCCCCAGATATGTCTGATGTATTCTTGTCTCTGTATTGAATGCTGTAGGGTTTTTTTTTCTCCACGAGGACAAGTGTAGGTAACAATTAAAGTACCTAACACTGCTGCTAGGACAATTAGCATTACAAAAACACTTCTGGAAGCTTCCAAGGAAAACCAAAGGAACGTTGTATTTTGGAGAACTGTCAGTAGAAGCATTTTAATTTATGTGAGGGTTTAAGTACATAGATTCTATCACTAAGCATTTGGATGCATAAAATATTCCTAGAGCATTAAAAGTACATTAAATAGAGATCGAAATAAAGATCGAGATTTGAAGGATGCCACAGGGAACTTAGCTGCATAAGGAGACGGAGACACTTCTCCAGTGCTTCCCAACATGTGAAAGCACACCATTGCCTCTCCCCCCTCCCTTTTTTTTTTCTCCTTCGCTTTTCCGAGCGCGGGGCAGGCAGAAAGGCAGCAGTTACATAAGGTAGCTCGGTCTTGCCTTCAGGGGCTGGCTCAGAGCGTGCTGAAACGAAGTTCAACGCGGTGAAGAGCTACGCGAACTTGAACGGCTGAAGGTAAAGCCACCCTCTCCGCAGGAGTGGCTGCAGCCGAGACCCCGCCAAGGCAAAAGGGCCGGGGGCGGCCGCGCTGCTGCTCCTAGGCGCCGCGGGCCGGGCGGGCGGCCCTGCGGGGGCCG
>VWYK01113198.1:94433-107837 GCA_013399775.1 Semnornis frantzii | reverse complement strand
CCCCCAGCCGCGCCCGCGCCCCGCTTCCCCTCCTTTAGGCGCTGCACCCTCCTCGTACCCTCAGCCCTGCGCCCTTCGAGGCGCTCTCGCTGCCGCCCCACCGGTCTCCGGCCCGGCCGCCCCTCAGCCCGGCCGCCGGCTGCGCCGCCCGGACTCACCATGGCCTCGAGCTTGGTAACCGCCGTCTCCATGTTGAATAGTTGACATTCCTCAGGCGGCGGCGGGGAGATATCCACCCGCCGCTCCGCAGGGTGGGAGAGTCGCCGGTCCCCATTGGGCAGCTGTCACTCGCCGCTTGGGTCCCATTGGTCGGCCGCTGACAGAAGGCGCTCACTATTGGGTAGGGAAGAATGTAAACCCACTCCGAGGTAGTAGGGAATCCATTGGTTGGTAGAAAAGCTGCAGCCAGTGGTTGGCTAGGTAGGGAGCGCCGCGAAACGCTATTGGTCCGGAGTGAAACCTGGCCGTTATTGGCTGGAGTAGGAGAGGGCAGCACTGCAATTGGCGGGAAGGGGAACGGTCGATTAACTGCGGCCCGTCCGTGGCTGGGCAGGGGGACGCCGGTCCCCGCCTTTCACCCGCGCTAGCCTTTCCCAGCCGAGCTGTGTCCCACAGCCGATTGGCAGAGCTGAAAAGCCTTTATCCAATGGAGGGGCGGGTCTCCTCAGCGCGCCTCAGGACGGGGCGTGGCAGCGCGCGGTCCGCTCCCGTCGAGCTCCGGCCCGCGTTCTTCCAGCGGCCAATCAGTGGGCAGATAGCACAGTCAGTAGGGGCGGAGACGGAAGAGAGCGGTACTCCCATTGGCTGTTCACGGCGCGGAGAGCGGTTTGAATCGACAGCACCGGGCGGGAGGTGAGCGGTGGCTGCGGAGGGGCGGGGGGAAGTGAAGCGGCCCGGGGTCCGAGGGCACCCCTGATTCCTCCTCATTGCTCCCCTTCCGGTTCAGGTTGGGGGACTGTGTGTGAGGAGCCGCTTGCTCCGCCGTGTGTTCTCCCTAGAGAGCGGCGCTGGCCCACGCAGGAGCTGGGAGGTTGCAGGGCCGCAGGGAGGATCACACCGGGGGGCTGAGGGAGTATTGGTCAGGGAACGGCTGAGCAGGGTCAGGGTGTTCCTGAGTCCTCCCTTTGTGGTTGCTTCGTGCCGTTTGCTGCTATCACCACAGAAGTTCTTTTCTCCCAATACAACATATCAGGACAAAGGAAAACTGACGACCGCATCCCCTATAAAATGCTCCTTTCTGCATCGTTCATTCCTCTCGTGTGCAAATGCATCTCGTAGCAATATAAGAATGGGTTTTTTTTCTAACAGTTGCATGTGATGCTTCTAGCAAGACAAGTCTTGCAGTCCATCATCTTCCCTGTATTTGGTGACGGCTTTGACCTCACGTCGGATTTCTAAACGTTAAATGTAAATGTATCTTTTTAACAGCAATGGCGAAGTATAGGAAACACAGGCGGAAACGGAGAGCCCGAGGGAAATTTCTACTGGGAAAAAAGGGAGATGCTGCAAACCCTCAGGGCTCTGGTTGTCCTCCTCCACGGTAAGAGGCTCACTTTGAACCTTCACTGAGCTCAGTGTCTAGGTCCACCGTTAGCTCTCGAGGGTTGATGGAAATAAGGTCACAGGACTGTCTGGGGTCTATCTATATCCTGGCATTGATGCCGTCAATTTGTTTCATCTTGGGTACCTCCTAGCATTCTATTGTTAATATGCAGGGAAGGCAGTTTGGATGGAAATGTATTGCAAATATTTAATTTATTTTTGCCACCTTTATCAAAATGTGTCTTTGTCTTTCCCAATCTCTGTGCTGTTGCTGGTACTTGTCATTTCCAGGTAACTGCTTATGAACTTTTTTTTAAAGGCTGAAATTAGAGATGTAATTATGACATTCTGATACAAAATTAGAGATATAATTATGATATTCTGATATGTTGTGTCCCAGGTCAGCAGGTGACCTTCCTCTGAACACATCATCTGTCCCAAGCCATCTGTCCTCACTCTGGTCATTAGCTTTGCCCAATGTAAAAAATGTGGTAAACCCTTTTACAACAACAGCCTCATTTTTGTATAGTTGGTGCCAGAACACGGTTGCACAGGTAAATTTTCTGCTTCTCTATTTTTGCCAAGGTGTGAGGTTGTTCTTAGTGCCTTGATGCAGGATATGGAATCAGATTTGAGAGCTATGGTGTCAATTAAATTAGGTTTATTGGAATATTTAAAGTACATTTTGTGTTTGCTGTTGAAGGAATAATGCAAGTGTGTCAAAGCAGCTGTGGACATTAACTGCATTGAAGTATTCGAAGGATTTGCAGTCACAGAGGGTGCAGCCTTTTTTCCATAGCAGAAATTACTCTCTAAGCTTTTTGGGTCAAATATGAATTATACTTTACGATTCCAAGGTGAAGTTAAAGGGATTCTTTTTGAGCAAGTCACTCCTTTGTTTCCTACAGAGGAACTATTTGGTAAACTTTTGTATCTTCATGTTGTCTTTCATCTGTCTACAGTAGGGCTATACAATAAAACTTTCAGTAGTAATCATAGTCCTGTCTCTGGAAACATAATATGGTCAAAATACTTTCCTGGTTTCTTTTTATGCTTAGAGTTTTAAGGTGGTGAAAGACACTTTATTTCCATCACAATTCTACTTAAGAGAGCTAAATACATTCAGAGAGCAGCTGGAAAAGTTGGAAGCTGAATTTTCCAAACTACAAGGAACACTCCAGGTCAGTCTCAAGCCCTGTGGGGCAGGGTAATGTTTGCTCATGTAAGCACATAAAGAGCTGTAGTCAGTGCAGATAAACTGAAATCTTCAGAGCTTGTCACTGGGCAGGGTTTTTCACCTCTTCACATTCAGTATTGCTAACTGTGGTTACTTCGTAGCCAGAGGGAACTGGTTTGCTGTTTCTGGATTAACGGCAGCTAGATAGAACATCTATTTTCTAAAATGTAACCTGCTTTTTCTAGTGGATTGGATATTCTCTGATTTATTAACATGTATTGTTTTCAGATGAATGGAACTGCAGCCTTGTCTTCAGAAAATTCTCTTTGTCAAAGGTGTAACGAACCAGTTCTGGGTGCTGCTGTACAAATGCAGATGGGCCTGCCATCAGCAGTATCCCAACCTTCCACAATAACCCGGCAGCCACTATCTGTTCCCCCTCCACCTCCTCCACCTCCACCACCTCCACCACCACCACTGCCCCCACCAACACTGCCTCCAGCACCTCTCCTCCTCAAATGGGGCAACGGCTCTAAAGCATCTCTGGTAGGGAGTAAGAAGTTTTCTGTATTTCCTTTCTTATGGTTCTCTGGACCTGGTTCCATCTGGAATATCTCTATCTGTCAATGCTCAGTCACTTGCCAAACATAATTTCCCTTCCAAACACCTTCATTTTCAGGCACCATCACTGAAAAATGATGGGCCGATGCAGATCACTCTCAAAGACCTCCTGAATGTCAAACTGAAGAAGACAGGAAGCAACCTGAGAACAGACAAGGTAAAGAAGAGGACGTGTGGCTGATCAGGCAATGGTGTGTTAAGGAAAACTAGGACCAGTTTATTGCTTGCAGTACTTGCCGTAGGCCTGCATAGAATTTTTCAAGATATAATTGTCTTCCAAAATCTCAGTTTTAAGTAATCCTAAGTCTGCACCTGTGCAGAATTTGTCTTAACTCCACTGTCAGCAGCCATGCAGCAGTTCTCCTCAATTTTGAGAGAATGTGTAGCTTTCCTGTGCTTTGTCTATGTGCTGCCCACAGATTTGAGGCTTTCTTTTGCCCAGCTGACATCTTTGCAAAAGTGTTTTTTAATGGTTCTATTTTTATCCCAGGCACATCAAGATCTTAATGATTCCAAAAAGCATAAAAGCCATAAACCACAGAAATCTGTTTCAGAGTATAAATATGAAATAGATGTAAGGTCAGTGAGACCTTCTAAAGTGTTATTTGTGGTAATGTGTCTTTTCTCATTTTAGGCAGATTCACCAGCGAGGACACGCGGGGCACTAATTACAGTCTCAGATTTGCAGAGTGTTAGTTTGAGACCCAAATCCAAGCCATCAGTTCACATTGCCACCTCCTTAATGTAAGATGCCTCCTTCCTTTCTCTGATACTAGATTTTTCTGTTCTAAACAGTGATTAACATTGTTTAGGGAGTGAAAAATACTTCATTCTAACAGTTTGTTTTGTTCTTTCAGTACCCCTCTTAAAAATCAGTTAGATCTTCGGAAGCATCTGAAGAAAGTCAATATACAAAGGTAAATTCCTTCCTTATTCTCTTGAGTTTTTTTGGTTTTTTTAAAAAATAGAGAACTAATCGTAATTCCCCTTTGTTTCCAATCTTTTCAGAAGTCCTGGTGGGACTCCTCTAAATAGCAAAGAAAACATTGAATGTGGGTCTGGATTGACGCCAATAATGACACAAGCACTGCGGCGCAAATTTCAGGCAAGTCATGGTGTCTCTTTTGGGACTGATAAATGGGCTTTGAAATTCATACAATTTCACACTCATTGTTGCCCTACAGCACTGCAATACATACAGAGACTGTATGTATTAAGTTGCATCCTCTCCTTAATTCTCATCCGAAAGCCCTAAGTACCACAAATAAAGATGTTTGTTTTAGTGATTCCCATTTAATGGTAAGGAAACTGCAGAATGAGAGTGTCATTACCCATCTATCAGCAGTTTATTTGGCAATGCTAAGAGGGAAAGTTGGTGGTTTTGTTTGCCTTTCTAGTGCCTAAGGATTTGTCACATCGTTTTCTTTTATGGTGTCAGTTAACAGTTGTGGTATATTTTATCTCAGTCATGATTAGTATTAAGTTCATCTTCCAATGTCTGACTCCTGTTCTTATTTTGACAGCTGGCTCACCCAAAGAGTCCCTCACCTGCCCGGTTAAGCACTGCAAACAGCTTTGATGACCAGAAGTAGGTTTATGGACTAAGGTATTTCTCAGGTGTGGTCAGGAAGCCATTTGAATCTCGTTTTTATCTTGCTCAGGCACATGTATTTGTAAGTAAATCTGGTGCATACAAGAATGGGGCATTTTGAAACCCCTTTAGGAGAATTTTGCTCTTTAAAGGTCTAATGTGTCTCAACCTGGTTGCATCATCTTTTTTAATGGAAAAAAGCCCTGAAATTGCCCAAGTCTCATGCTACCTGGCTTATGCTGAAGCAGGGACTATTATGTTCCCACCACTGGTGCTGCTTGTAAGATAAATATGTGCATATTTGCTGAAAATCGGTATTTTTACTTCTTATCTTTTTTTAATAAAAAAATAACTTGATGGCTATTATACAGGTTCAAAGAAAAGTAGCAATTTAACACTGTTATTAAAGGTATAGGTTGCAAGTTTCTCCATGCAATTGTGTGGGTAAGGTGTGGAACAATTGCAGAGTGCGTTGCTTTTGGCTGCTGTTTACCTTGGTAAGACTGCACTGCTTAAGGGCAAGTAGCTGAAAGCCTCCTTGTAAAGTCAAGTTCACCAAATGGTGGATAATTCACTACAGTGGTGGATAGGCAATGTGCCTGGGCTACAGTTCCTGGTGGGGACAATGACCTCCTGTCATCCATCACTGGAGCTGCTTTCCAGACAGATGATAGTACAGCCTGAGTTCTGGTAGCCCAACATGACACTTGACTGTTGGAGCACTGCCCTCCCAGCCTGCCCCATGCCTTTTGGGGGCATCACAGCACTGCAGAACTGAAAACCTGGGCTGCTGGGAGATGAGATTCTCATGATCGGTGATGAGGGCTGGAACCCCTCTGTGCTTGAGGACAGGCAAGAGAGTTGAGGTTGTTCAGCTTGGAGAAGGATCCAGGAAGCCTTTTGGTACTTAAAGGGGCAAGTCAGAAAATTTGAGACAGACTTTTTATTAGGGCCTTCTGTGATATGACAAGGGGTGGTGTTTTTTAACTAAAAGAGGGAATTTTACACTAGAGAATTTTTTTATGCTGAAGGTGGTGAGACCCTGCTCCCAGTTACCCAGAGAGGTAGATGCTTCATTCCTGGAAACATTCCAGGTCAGGTATGGGGCTCTGAGCATCTTGCTGTAGTGGCAGATGTCCCTGCAGGGGTGTGGGACGAGGTGGCCTTTAAAGGTCCCTTCCACCCCGACCCATTCCATGAGTCTATGAGATGCAGTCCTGCACTCAAGATTCTTCACCTTCTCCTTGCTCCCCGCCTCTGGCACAGCGTTTCCGCGATGTGTCTCTCGCAGCCCCGCTCGCTGTTGTGTGCGTGTGCAGCAGCCTGTTTCAAGCTGGCACCGACAGCACTGGGCCCGGGGCGCGCGATCGCGCCGTGCCCGCGGCCGAGGCTGTACCGCCCGGCTGGGGCGGAGCCGCGCGTGCGCAAGGCCNCGACGAGGAGGTTTGCGTGGTGGGCATCTTCGGGAAGACGGCGCTGCAGCTGTGCTCCGAGAAGGCGGCCCTGGTGAGCACCGTCTGCGACCGGCAGGTCTTCCCCCTCTTCGAGCAGGAGGACCCCGAGCTGGCGGACGGCTCCTCGGGACAAGACGGCGACCCGGCGACCAAAGACTACAACCAGCTGCAGGCCTACTACTGCCAAGAGAGCCGAGTGCTGTACCTGGTGCTCACCTCCATCTGCGACACGCCGCAGCTGCTGCGGGCCTGCGGGGACCTGGCGGCGGCCGAGAGCAGGGAGAGCGGGCCCGGCCACCCCTCCGGCGGCCCGGCCCCGCTGCCTCACGCCGAGGCCCACGAGTTCTGGAAGCACCAGGAGAAACTGCACTGTCTGAGCCTCCTCTACCTCTTTTCCGTCTGTCACATCCTGCTGCTGGTGCACCCCACCTGCTCCTTCGACATCACCTACGACCGCGTCTTCAGGGCGCTGGATGGGCTGCGGCAGAAGGTCCTGCCCTCCCTGAAGGCTGCCATCAAAGACTGTCCCGTCGGCAAGGAGTGGAAGCTCAACTGCAGACCATGCCCTCCACGTCTGCTCTTTCTCTTCCAGCTTAACGGGGCCCTGAAGGTGGATCCCCCTCCAAGCAGGAGCCAAGACTCCTGCGGTCACCTGGAAAAGCCACCTCCCAAGAAGCACTCTCCCAAGAGGAGGCTGCAGCATGCTCTGGAGGATCAGATCTACCGCATCTTCCGCAAGAGCAGGGTGTTAACGAACCAGAGCATCAACTGTTTGTTTACTGTGCCTGCTAACCAGGCTTTCGTGTACATAGTGGCTGGTGGGGCCCAGGATGGAGATGATCCAGTGGCCATGCTTCTCGACCAGCTTAGAAGCAACTGCACCATGAGAGAGACAGACTCACTGCTGGCTCCCACCCTGTCAGGACCCAGGAGGTATCAGATGATGCGGCATGGCAGGCAGCAGCTATCCTTCCATGCAGAGAGCAGCAGCAGCAGCTCCAGCTCTTCTGGGCAGCTTGTGGACTGCACCCTCAAGGAGTTCTTGTGGCAGCACGTAGAGCTGGTACTCAGCAAGAAGGGTTTTGATGACAGCGTGGGGAGGAACCCACAGCCCTCTCACTTTGAGCTCCCAACCTACCAGAAGTGGGTCGCTGCAGCTTTAAAACTGTATGAAGTGACCATTGAAGGTAAAGACGATGACCCAACCTCCCTCACTGGTGAACTCAGCTCAAAAATCATGGGCAGCATCAAAGTCTTGGAAGGCTATTTAGATATAGACACCAAGTTCTCAGAAAACCGTTGCCAGAAAGCTCTCCCCATGGCCCACAGTGCCTACCAGTCCAACCTGCCTCACAACTACACCATGACTGTCCATAAGAACCAACTGGCGCAGGCCCTGCGTGTGTACAGCCAGCACGCCCGCGGCCCTGCCTTCCACAAGTATGCCATGCAGCTTAACGAGGACTGCTACAAGTTCTGGAGCAATGGGCACCAGCTCTGTGAAGAGCGGAGTTTAACTGACCAGCACTGCGTGCATAAGTTCCATCTGCTCCCCAAAGCAGGTAAAGCAGTTTGCTTGTGGGTGGGGTTCCATGGTTTGCTCTTGTCTCTGCTTTAGAATGTTGCAGGGTGAAAACCCGACTCTGGCATGTTTATGGAAGGTGGAAGGTTGGGGCTTTCAGGAATCATCTTTGTACAGTGGGATTAATTACAGAAGAGCTGTTGTGCGAGTTTCCTTATGTTGACTAACGCTTAGGAGCAAGTCACAGGATCGCAGGATGTCAGGAGTTGGAAAGGACCAAAGAGATCATCGAGTCCAGCCCCCCTGCCAGAGCAGGACCAGACAATCTAGCTCAGGTCACAGAGGAACGCATCCAGAAAGGCCTTGAAAGGCTCTAGAGAAGGAGATTCCACAGCCTCTCTAGGCAGCCTGTGCCAGTGCTCTGAGACTCTTACAGTAAAGAGATTCCCCCTGTGTTGAGCTGGAACCTCCTGTGCTGCAGCTTCCATCCATTGCTCCTTGTCCTATCCCAGGCAGCAAGTGAGCAGAGCCTGTCCCCCCACTCCTCAGATATTTATAAACATTGATTAAGTCCCCTCTCAGTCTTCTTTTTTCCAGACTAAACAGCCTCAGGTCCCTCAGGCTCTCCTCATCAGGCAGTGCTCCAGTCCCCTCATCATCCTTGTAGCCCTCCACTGGACTGTCTCCAGCAGATCCTGTCCCTCTTAAACTGGGGAGCCCAAAACTGACTGTTGGTACTAACTTTCATTTTAGCAGGAACTCTGATTCTGTCTTGCTAATTAGAAGCATTACACTGGAGTCATTCTAACCGAAAATCTGTAAGGACAGAAGTTATCCAGGAATCATAAGTGTCCCTTCCCCACTTATTTTTCAGTAGCTCGAACAGATGAAAGGATAGAAGCTATCTGAGACATACTTACTGCAGGCAGATGAACGGTTGATGCCTTTTGGGAAGAGACTAAAACCAAAGAAGATTCTGGATAGTGGTATAACCTGCCTTGGAAATTTGTATTTGAAAGTGGGAAAAGGAGGAGCTGCTTGACAAACTGGTATTGCTGGTAAACGATTTTTGGATTTGTATGTAGCAAGGAGGAAGCAGAGTATGGAGGGAGTTAAAGACTTTGTAGAAATGATGAGCAATTTGCTTAGGGTTTGATTGGTTTTGATTTTAGGGGAAAAGCCAGAAGCAGACAGAAATCCTCCAATTCTCTACCACAACAGCCGGGCTCGTTCCACTGGTGCCTGTAACTGTGGAAGGAAACAAGCTCCTCGTGATGACCCATTTGATATCAAAGCAGCTAATTATGACTTCTACCAGGTAATAATTAGGTGTCTGCTTTTGCTTCAAGCAGTGCTTTTGCTTCATCAACAAAGCCTGCATTCTGGAGTGACCACAAGTAAGTTTCCCCTTAACCTAATCAAAGTGTACATGTTGTTTGGGGAAGATGTTTCTGGGAGCAGAAATCGTTTGCAGGATGGGCTGACCAGCATAGGCAGCTCCAGTCTGCATCAGCATGTGCGTGCATGCATGTAGAAGCGTCTATTTACACTTCAGGTGAGTTCATGTGAAGTGTAAATCCATCGTGTCCGTGAGCTGTGCTCCCATCACTGCTTTGGTTCTCATGTAGCACAAGCCTCTTGAATCTTAATTGTAGCTGCTGAATGTTATGGCTCTTCACTCCCTCATCTCAGAGGTGGAAGATGAGAAGTTAACCACATTTTCTTTCTCGTAGCTGCTGGAAGAGAAATGCTGTGGGAAGCTGGAGCACATCAACTTTCCCATATTTCAGCCAAGCACACCTGATCCAGCCCCTGCTCGGGATGGGTCTTCTCCTGCCCCTTTGGAAGGCGAGATCGAGAAACTTAAAGAAAAAGAACCTCAGACTCAGGGAGAAAGCACAGGCCTGAGCTTAGCCCTCAGCCTGGGTCAGTCCACAGGCAGCTTGGGCACTTACCCACCCGATGCCCAGGGTGGAGGGGACAATGCAGACAGTCATGGGCAGAGTGGGGACTCCAAAAGTGAGAAAAGGCCAAGCCTGGTAGATCGCCAGGCGTCCACTGTTGAGTACCTGCCTGGGATGCTCCATTCAAATTGCCCCAAGGGCCTTTTGCCCAAATTCTCCAGTTGGTCACTGGTTAAGCTGGGGCCTGCTAAGGCTTATAACTTCCACACAGGCTTAGATCAACAAGGCTTTATCCCAGGAACAAACTATTTAATGCCTTGGGACATTGTCATCAGGACGAGAACTGAAGATGAAGGAGACTTAGATACCAATTCCTGGCCTGCACCCAACAAGGCTGTTCCTGGGAAAAGAAGTGCAGTTGTGATGGGAAGAGGAAGACGGAGAGACGACATAGCTCGAGCTTTTGTAGGATTTGAGTATGAAGATGCACGTGGTAGGAGGTTCATGTGTTCAGGGCCTGATAAGGTCATGAAAGTGATGGGAGGGGGGCCAAAGGAATCTGCCATCAAAGCCCTCAACTCTGACATGCCACTGTACATCCTGTCGTCGACGCAGGGGCGAGGACTCAAGCCACACTATGCTCAGTTCATGAGACTCTTTGTGGTGGTTCCTGATGCTCCGCTGCAGATCACATTAACACCTCAGGTAAGAACTGGAAGAGGGAATTTGGTAACAACAAAGACAGGGTTAGCTGTTGCAACATCAGCTGCAGTACCTGCAGGTGCAGGGGTGGTGGGTGGGCAAAGTGTCAGAAGGATGCTGCAAGAAACTCAAACCAACTTCAGTCAGATTTGCTAAGACCAAAAGTATCTGTGCTATAAACCGTTGAGTTTGTTTTTTTTTACCATAAAGATGGGCTTATGCCACGTTTATACTTTGTCTAAAGTAAGTTTTAACAACTCTTATCAAGGAAGAAATAATAGCACTTCATACTGTAATAATGGCTTCCTTCTAAAAGGATACCAAGTGAGTAATGACAGCGTAAGAATTAATTTCTCATTTTAAATGTCAGCAAAGCAGTGACTCAATGCTGAGATTAATTATTACTAGTTACCCTTTGAATTTGGGAGGTGAAAAGGTGTTGGGTTTTTTAATTGGAGATTAGTAGTGTCACTGAAAACCAGCAGAGAGCACAAAACATGTTGATATTGGAAAGCAGGCAGATGTGGGGCATTTGGGAACCTTTCAGACTGTTCAGGAAGTGCCACAAGATCCTTCATGCTCAACTGCATGGCAACAGATTGGCCTCTTCCGTGGGGTACCTTCAACTACTCAAATAGGAACCTCCTTTGTTTGAATAAAGGAGGAATGCTGACTGAAACCTGGCACTGACACCAAAATCTCAGCGTGGGCTGCAGTTTATCTTGTATTTGAAACAGGCAGGAACTGAAGGTTCACTGTGTGCTGATACTTTGCTCTTCATTCTCAGCTTACATCTCTATCACAGCTTTTGACTCCTATGGATGTATTTTTATTTGGAAAATCCATTATGCTATGTGTTGTGGGTACCACACATCAGCATCTCATGTGAAAAAGACTTTCTGAATCTTTTAATATGAATTATTTAAGAGCCCTATTAAATGTTGCTGAGGTCTTCAAAAATTCCCATTGGTTTCAAGTGAGGTAACAGCTCAGGGCTATCTGAGCTACCTTGTTGCAATCTGCTGTGGATGGAGAGTTGAATGCTGCCCAGAGGGAAGTGTCTTACGTTGGATTGTGGATCTCTGATGGGATCTAATCTCCAGCCTTAAGTTCAGTATCTTAACATGGGTAGATTTCCAGTTTTGCTGCAGCAGCACCATGGCTTCCTGGAGTGCACTCCAATGGATAAGAACCTGCTTGTAGGCAAGATTTAAGAGACTTCCTTCGATTCAGTTTGCTTTTAAGTTTGGGGTTGTGGATTTTTTTTATTCTAATGATGTCTGATTATCTACTAATTTCCTTTTGTTTTCAGGTGCAACCAGGGCCACCACCTTGTCCTGTATTTTACCCCGAGAAGCAGGAAATAACCCTTCCATCTGATGGACTGTGGGTGCTCAGGTTTCCTTATGCGTACGTGACAGAACGTGGACCCTGCTTTCCTCCCAAAGAAAGCCAACAGTTAATGAGTTACAAAGTTCTCCGAGGAATCCTGAAAGCAATCACACAATAAGAATTATTCTGGTAGATTCAGTTTAGGTTTAAAAGGTTGTCTTCAATCCCAGTAATGGATTTCGATTCGTGTTTGTTACCCGGCAGCTATCACTGCAATCGAGTGAAGCCTACTGTGTTTCAGTGGAACAGTCAGACTAAAAATCAGCTCTGATATCAAAGCAGAGAAAGGAATCTGAGATGTGTGCATTTTCAGTTTATTAAATTTTCATATGTACAAAATAAAAGCTGTTTTTTGCCATGTCCTGAGCCTGCACTGCTAGAGGGTTTGATGACAGCACTTTCCCCCCTCCCATGTTTCTTCATACATATTTAGGAATATGAAAAACTACCATTGCCTGAAATCAGGTCTCCTTTGTCATCTTGAGGCAATGATGGGAAGAATCTTTTCTCTTTTTCCAAAGATGTTTGTGTGCGAACAAAGGGTGGGAAGAAGCTTTTCTCTTTCTCCAAAAATGTTTGTTTGCAAACAGTAAATGCTTCTAATCTGGTGAGGTGGAAAATTGTTCAGGTTTTGAACCTTTGACTTTAAAAATCCCAACAAAATATTGCAGTTCTAATTTGTATTAATACCACAGCCAAAACCTGCTTGCCTGTATGTATTTGAGGTATTTCACTGTATTTGTATTTACAGATCACATTTTGTTAATTTTGTGTTTTGGAATGCCAGATCTCTTTGGGAACTGAGTCTGCTGGTCAATGCGCAGCTGTCTGAGCTTGTTGTGAGCAGCTGAAGGTTAACTGTGAGTGGAGCTTGACTTGTAGTGATTAAATTTTTTGATTGTTAAAAGGACTGTTTGCCCAGTTTGAATCTCAGCTTCAGGATGTTTGGGGTAATTGTACGACACATCTTAAAAGATGTGTGATGTGATGTCCTGAGAGGTAGTTTAAATCCTGCAAGCTTCACACGTGGCCACGGGTGCTGAAAAATGAGTTACAGTAAATCGATTTCTACGTTTTTGTCGAGGTAGGATATAGTAGTAGGCTAAAGGCCGAGACCCGATTTGATTGCTGGGATGTTTGTTTTTAATTACCTTGCATGCAAAATTTAATTTGCCAATTCGTTATAATACAGTAACTGCTGCACGACCGGAGTGGGACCTGGTTTCTGTTTGGTGTGGGACCTCCCTGATGAGCTGGTTGTGGGAAACGCTTCCCTCTGTGTGTGAGCAAGACAAGATCTCCCTCTGCACGTCCTAATGAATTCGGCTTTACCAAGCACTTAAGAGATTGCCGAGCGCAGTCAATAAAATGAAATGCACTACAGAGCGCAGTTGTCTGTCAGAGACGCGGCTGTGCTACCGGCGAAAGGGGAAATTAAAGCTTGTAATTGGAACTCGCTCGCAGCCTTTACTAACAACTTTTGGAAGGTGTAGAAAGGA
>VWYK01113198.1:45855-94412 GCA_013399775.1 Semnornis frantzii | reverse complement strand
GAGGAGCGCGGGGTTAGCAGGCGAGGGACGCAGGATGTCGGCCACACTGTATCTGCTCTCCACGCTGGGCGGATACGTCCTCACCTCGGCGTTTTTCCTCAAGTGTCCGGGACTGCTCCACCGGCCCAAGCGGCAGCGCTTCCGATGCCGGCACATCTCCCACCGCGGCGGTGAGTGGGGGGGTGCATGGGGAGACCCTGCCCGCCGCGCCCCGAAGCACTGCTGCTCGCCCTCCCCACAGCGAGCGCTGCCCGCAGCCGCCTGAGGGCTGCAGCCCGCTCCGGCTCCCGGCGCTCAGGGACCCTTCTGGGAACGCTCCCCGCTCCCTCCGGACGCTTCTCTGCCTGGCGCCTCGTCCGGACCGGCGCTGCTGGAGTCCTGTCGGGAGGGTGCTGAGGGGCTCCTGTGCGGGGCCGGCCGCTCGCAGCGGGCTCTCTTTAAACCTTCCTCCCGCAACCTAATTTTAGGTGCCACCTGCTGACCAGTGCTTGATTTCAAAGCTGAATTAATCTCCCAACTCAAAACGCGTCAGCCGGAATCAGCTTGTTTTACGCGGGTCGTGATGGTTCCCCTCTCAAAACGTAGATAGAATTTTTTGCTAGGATGTTTCCCTTCCTGCTCAGAGGGGCGGTTGACTGGTTCGGAGCCGGTACAACAGCAAAAAAATGTCTTTTGCCTCCAGCCGCCTGTTTGCGTTCTGGTTTCAGAAGAAAAGCAGTTTGCTGTGACCCTGTTCTTGCTCCTCTTGCTGTTAAAGACCAGGAGTGGTTCAGTGCCCTGGTAAAACCCATCTCAGCTTGACAGGTCCCCACCATGCACTTTGTGCCAGGGCCTTGTGGGTGGGCTGGTTGCTCCTCTCTAAAATAACAAGATGATGTTTTCAAAGCTGGTTCTACCTTTTTCAAAGCATTGGAAGGAGAAAAAAATACATCAGATTGTGTTTCCCACTAACATTGAGTTCTGTGCATTTCCCTGCTCCTTCCTTCAATTCGTGGAAACAGTTTTCTAGTAAATATTTTTCCTGCTGAGTTAGGAGGGCTTTCAGTGTCCTATCTAGTGCCAGTTCATGCAGTTCAATCACAGTTCCAGCCACTGCTACTGCCTTGAATTGTTAAAATACCAAAGCTGACATCTACACTGTCTTACTTGCATTTCTTACATACAGTTTATAAAACATATGAAGTTTTTTAACATTTTTAAAATAATCATAGTCTTAAGTGTAGCACGAAATGCACCTCTTGATGTGGAAATGTGTGTGTTGGCTGTTTCCTGGTAGGTGTGTATTTTCATTTCAACCAAGGTTCCTAAGTTTGCTTCTTAACTGTTTGTTAGTTAATGTACAAGCCCTTAGAAACCTGCAGATGACTTTGTTGGAACTTGGTGTGATCTCCTTAATCTGCTTTGTTCTCACTTCTTTGCAATGAACTTAGTGAAGATTACAGCCTTAAGCCTAGAATGCAAGTGTTTGGCCAGTTGCAGTAAGCACCATTGGAGCAACAGGAAAGCTTTACTCAATGGGAGGATTATTCATTAGGAGAGAAAGTCCACGGTCTGTGAATTGTTCTGGGACCACAGGTATGCTGCAAAATGCACCTACAGTAGAAGTACAGCACTTAAACATCATCTTGGGCAGCTCTTTGCTCAGTGAGTGCTGTGAGACTGAAGATCACTTGTTCTTTACTCCCTGTAATATTTACCTTGTAACTTAAATTCCTGTGGGAGTTAAATTCTCATCAGGCTTTAGTCATCCTGTAGCTTTAGACTCAGTGTCAGGTTTCCTATTGCATTACTCCTATTAACTTTGGAGATCAAGATAACACTTGTTTGCCTTTTTTGTCTCTGGGATGAAGCCTTTTATGTGTCATTCTTTAAGTCTCTGCACTTTGATTCCATGTCTGTCTTCATGCAAGACTTCTCTTATCTTCTAGCTCACCTTTGGAAGCATCCATAAATTATTTATTAATTTCAGCATAATTTTGAAAGTGGTCATTTCTGAGATCAATAGTTGAGTCCTGATGCTCTGTGTTAGAGTCCTCAATGCCAGCTGCATGGGCTGGATTGCAGAGTCTTTGAGACAGGGTAACATGATGAATTTTAGAGAATCACAGAATACTTGAGGTTGGAAGGCACCTCTGAAGATCATCTTGTTTCCCCTGCTCTGGCCAGGTGAGAACTGACTGATCAGGACCTTGTCCAGTTAGGTTTTGAATACATCTAAGGATGCAGGTTCCACCTGCCTCCAGGCAGCCTGTTCAGATTTGATTGCTCTTACTGAAAGTCTTAGATTTACAAACTGAATTTCCTGTTGTCTCTTGTCCCTTCCCTGGGCACTATTAAGAAGACTTTGGCTTAGTCATCTTCACTCCCTCCCATGCTGTATTCATACACATTGGTAAGATTCTTCTAAACCTCTCTTCTCCAGGCTAAACAATTCCAGCACCCTCAGCCTTTTGTTGTATGCAAGACTCTCTCATCCCTTCATTTCCCCAGCCCTTGTCTGGACTTCTTCCATCAGATCCACGTCTGTATTGTACTTTGGATCCTAGAACTGGATATGACACACCAGATGTGGCTTCACCAATGCTAAGTAGAAGAGAACAGTCACCTCCATTGACCTGCTGACAACATTTTTCCTAATGGGCTGCTTAGCTTCTGTTGGAGGGGGGAAAACCTCAAAACAACAGAACTTCTGGTCATCTCCTTGAGCCAGTGCTTGACACTGACTCCCTTTTGTCCCATGGTGGTGCATTCAAAGCCAGAGTATGCAATCAGAATGCTTGGCTGTGGCTGTTTTGGGGGAGATAATTTCCTCCATGAACCTGGAGCTGCATTTGAGGGAACATGGGAATCTCTTCAGTCAGCCCAACCTTTTCATCTTTAAGGAAGGAAAATGATCTGGTACATAAAACTGCTCTCTTGTAGTTCCCTTTTCTGAGTGTAGCTCGTGAGAGCCACGTTGCTGTTCTGGAATTCCTCTTTTAGCTCATTTCCCCCAAACCCAAGTCAGGCATTTTGTTACCAGCTGGTTTGACTTGCCATACCTACCTCTGTAACCTGGCACTTGTTTGATCAGTCACAATCTTAGTTTGGGAAATTTCTGCCCAGGAACGTTGTTGAGATGTTGTTGGTTTGTTCACAAATTGAAGAGTGACTCAGTTTTTTCCACCTCTTTCTTGCTGTGACAATACAGGCCAGGATATCTGGGCTGTATTGTCACAGTCAGTAAGTTATCTAAACCCTCAATTTTTATTGCAGTTAACCTGTAACTAATTCATCCAGGTCCTGTGGCTGTTTTTCCCATCTGTTGGGCAGTCACTTGAAGAACAGGATGAAATTCTCAATGTCCTCTCAGCCTATTCCTAGTTCTGCAGACACATTCCATGGAACATTGGTACAACAGGAAAAAAAAAAGTCTTTCTGCCTCCAGCCACCTGTTTGCTTTCTGGTTTCAGAAGAAAAGCAGTTTGCTGTGACTCTCCTCTTGCTCCTCTTGCTGTTAAAGACCATTAGTCTGCCCTGGTAAACATTTTCATTCCATGAAACATTGATGAATCTCTGGTCACAGAAGCTGTCCCAAGGAGTTACCATATTGGTTTGGGTTAAACCATGCAGATTTGGGCATTATGATATGGAGTTAGTTTACCAAAAGAAAGCCTTAAGTTACCTGATTAAAAATTTGCCTGATAACAACAATTTGAAATCAGAGGTGGTGTGTGCGTAGAGTTGCCTTGCTTTCATGGAGTTACTAAAGACAAGCTTATGCCAGTATGTGCTGATGAGGTCTTGTTAACAGGGGAGGCCATAGTTGGAGCTTTCATAATTGGTGTTTACAAAGTCTGTCACCCATCACTGTCAAAGAGTAGTTAAAATTTGCATAAATATCCTCAGCACTGCACGTGTCTTCCTGAAGTGGTTTTGGTTTTCAGTATAAAATATTGCCTGTTTTGTGAGCAGACACTTTTCCAGTCCCTAACCAGGCTGACTTTCCAACATTTTTTATGTAGGGAGTGATGCTTTAAGAGTTACAGAGTTTACTCCTGCCTAAGAGAGAATTTCATTTGCTTGTCCTTTCATTTCTTAACTGAAGTTGATGTGTTTCATTCCCTGTGTAGCAGACCTCCCTTTGCCAGCAGCATAAACATTTAGTGACAGATTTGTGCTGTTGCAGGGATATCCTTGCACTGAAAAATGAGGCTCTCACCTCTTTGAGCATCAACTCAGTTATGCATTTAGGGAATGGAAGCTTTAGAGAGTCTTGGGTGCTTTTTTTCCCCCCTTTCTTCTTGTTACTCCTCCCACTGACCCTGAAGTAAACTTCCTTGTAAGTACTGTTCCTGTGGAGTCTGTTGTCATAGCCAAATACAACACCTTTAAGGACAAACAGGAAGTCCAACTTCTGGTAAAACAAACAACTTGTTTTGTATATTCAAAGTGTTAAACAAATCCAAGATAACAGTTGTTTGGGTTTTTTTTTTCCCAATTGTTATACTTGGACAGTAGAAGTCCTGTCTCCTGGCTCTCCCCAGTAGCTTAGCAGCAGTAGGATCTTCTCACTTGAGCTTCATGTTCATTCCTCCACATATTTCCTCAAAATATATACATTTATTTTTTTTTTTCTTCACTGGGATTGAGGAGAGGAAAAGGATTTTGTACCTGTCTGAGCTTTTGTTGTTTTTGTAGGTGCTGGAGAGAACCTGGAAAACACGATGGCAGCCTTTCACCAGTGAGTACAAATGGAACCAGTCATGCCTCAATTAGTGGTCTTCCCATGGTCTGTAGTGAGTGAAGCAGTCAAGAAAAATTAGACATAAGGAGGAAATTCTTTCTTGTGAGAGTGGTGAGGCACTGGAGCAGGTTGCCCTGGGAATCTGGGGAAGCTCCAATCCTGGAAGTGTTCAGGTTGGATGGAGCCTTGAGCAACATGGCCTAGGAGGAAGTGTCCCTGCCTCTGGCAGGGGGTTTGGAACTAGATGATCTTTAAGGTCTCTTCCAAACCATTCTGTGACTTCTGTCAGTTGTTTGGGGTACAGTGTCCTAGTTCTGAAAGACACCTTTCCTTTAGGTGACTTCCATGGATTGCTAAACACCACTCAGATTAAACCAGAAGGAATGGGGATTCCCCAAACCATGATTTCTACACACTAACATGGTAGATTGGAAGTAAACCACTGTGTACTGCAAGTAAAATTCCTGCAGCCTGATTCTTCCTGTGCTAGCTAATAAAACATGACCAAACACTGCTTCCATTTTCAGTGGGGTTTTACTTGCTTTCATTTATTTTATCATCCTAAAGCTATTCTCATAACTATATAGAACATTAATAATTTATCTTCTAGAGTTACTATGACTGAAATCCACTAACTAACTTTTGATAAACCATCTCTAAAGCTGTTTATAATAAGATTTACCTTTTTTTTTTTTCCCCTTCATACATGTATTTCATTGGCCCAATGTGTGAAACCCTCTGATCTAGGGATTTAAAATGGAGGTGGTACTGGAAAAACTTTTAAGCCTCCAAGTATATAAGTAATGAACTCTAAGAAGGTTCTGAAAGCCATTTGGAAAAGGTGGATATCCAAAACTCCAGTTTGGAGTGGATACAGTTTGGATACAATGAGGAGTGACCAAATGGTGTAGGCTTCTCTTTGGTTTATTTGGATGTTTTTCACTTTGCTCTGTGCTAAGCAGCCTCATCAGATTGCACATTTCCTTGCAGAGTGAGGAGTGCCAACAGCACTATTCAGAGTGCTGCAGTATTTTCTATCTCCATGGAAGCCTAGCAGAGTTTGGTGGTGGTTTGTTGGTTTTGTTTTTTCCTGCTGGCCTGCCTTTTTTTCAAGTCTGCTACCACACTTGCTCCAAAGTACTTTGGTTTCTGTTTCTTTCTTTGACCTCTTCTTAATTTTCATTCAATATCATACTAGGATTTTTAATCTCCATATATATGGCTCTTGCAAAGCAAGTTCTATCATAACAAAAACACAAACTTGAATATAAGAAGTTCCATTTAAACATAAGGAGGAGCTGCTTTAATTTAGGGGTGACAAAGCACTGGAACAGGCTGCCCAGAGAGGAGGTGGTGGAGGCTCCGTTGCTGGGGGCATTCAAAACCCACCTGGACATGTTCCTTGACAGCAAGGTCAGACTCAATCTCCAGAGGTCCCTTCCAACCCCTACCATTCTGCATTCTGTGATAGCCTATTTTGATTCCATTCCCAGAAGCTGTAGTACTTACAGTAAGGACTGTGCTAGGAGTCAGATCATGTTCTGTGGTCGCAGACATCTGTCTCACTCTTCTGACCATTTCAGTTGTTTCACAACTATACTGCAACAAATGTGCTGAGTGAGGTCTACTTTTTTAACTTTTAAAGTTAATTGCTTTAGGGTTTTTTTGGTGATTGAATAACAATAAAGATCTATTACTGCTGCAGAAAGCAGCCAGGGCAGTCACCTTGCATTAGAATCATAGAATAGAATCCTAGAATGAACCAGGTTGGAAGAGACCTCCAAGCTCCTCCAGCCCAACCTAGCACCCAGCCTTAGCCAATCAACCAGACCATGGCACTAAGTGCTT
Organism: Semnornis frantzii; assembly: GCA_013399775.1. Classification (NCBI taxonomy): domain Eukaryota; kingdom Metazoa; phylum Chordata; class Aves; order Piciformes; family Ramphastidae; genus Semnornis; species Semnornis frantzii. The sequence goes on along the minus strand of VWYK01113198.1, from coordinate 87,838 downwards.
CATCCAGTCCCCTCTTGAGCATCTCCAGAGACCATGACTCCACCACCTCCCTGGGCAGCCCATTCCAATGCCAATCACTTTCTCTGTCAAGAACTTCCTCCTAACAGCCAGCCTAGACCTCTAGACCTAGACCTTGCACAACTTGAGGCTGTGTCCCCTCATTCTGTTGTTGGTTGACTGGGAGCAGAGCCCAACCCCACCTGGCTACAACCTCCTTTCAGGTAGCTGCAGACAGCTATGAGGTCTGCCCTGAGCCTCCTCTTCTGCAGGCTGCACACCCCCAGCTCCCTCAGCCTCTCCTCACAGGGCTGTGCTCCAGGCCCCTCCCCAGCCCTGCTGCCCTTCTCCGGGCACCTTCCAGCACCTCAACGTCTCTCTTGAATTGAGGGGCCCAGAACTGGACACAGCACTCAAGGTGTGGCCTGAGCAGTGCTTAGCACAGGGGCCCTGCTCCTGCTGGCCACACTGCTTCTGAGCCAGGCCAGGCTGCCATTGGCTCTGCTGCCCACCTGGGCACACTGCTGGCTCCTATTCAGCTACTCTCTACCAGCACCCCCAGGTCCATTTCTGCCTGGCTGCTCTCCAGCCACTGGAGGTACTCTAAAGTCTTCTGGCTTTCTCTGTGAAGGGGCAAAGGCTTTGTCCCTTCTTGTCTGCTCTTTCCCATCTCTGCTGAGAAGATAGCAAAAGGAACTGGGTAGGAAATTGGTGATCTGCATGCAGAAAACTGAACTGGATTGGCTGAGAGAGCTGATAGCTTTGTAATCCATCAGGGTTTGCATAAAACCACCCAGGGTGTGCCTGCAGGAGCTGCAGACTGCAGGTTGGGACAGGCAGGTGGGTTTGACCCTGATTGGAGTTGCAGCCAAAGGAGAATGCTTGTCTGCAGCTAAGCCCTACCCCCTGCTTTTGCCTCATCTACAGCAGCCTGAGTATTGACAAGCAAATGTTTTTGTTTACACTTTAACAGTGGTTGAAGAATATTAAATACTGTTACATGACAACAAAGAAATAATAATACAGAGAGAAACCGCATGGGGAGAGGAGGACTTGTTGGTAATTGCAAGTGCTGTGTTAGCTTAAATTGCAAATATTCTGGAGAGCAATCACAAGGTTTTCATACCAAAGCCAACAGGTTTTGATTTTGCATGGTAAAATATTTTGAAGGGGCTGTAGATGCTAATATAGTGAGTTTAGATTTGAAAGTAACTGATTTTAAGCTAAAAGAGACACCTGCAGTAGCTTCGATTATTTGGGCATCTGGCATAGAAGATGTCCTAAGAATTTAATTGCCAGTTTGATTGTCCCTAATACAGCCCTGCACTTTACTATTGTTTTGACAAGAGGCTGCTGCTGAGTAAACTCTCCAGATAGTTTCTCACTGGATTTCCTTTTCTTTTATGAACATGCTCGGCTTAGAGAGAGAGCTTTAGAAGCTGTAATTACAGCAATAAAAGTAGGTGGTCTGCTTAGTATTTATAAACCCTATCCATTGTGCTCCATGAGACCTTGCCTGATGGAATTTCATTTCCAAGGCAAGGCTTTTCTTCTCTATTTCCTGGTATGTCCTTGAAAACATTTGGAAATAAGCACAGGAAAGAGCTCTCTCATCCTCACTGGCAACTGTGAGCCTGCTTCACAGCCTGAGTTCTGGAGCAGTTGGTTTTGAATCCCACACCTTCCTCTGAATGTGGAGCAGTGCAGATTTGATGTGGTGTTTCAGAGCTGCACAACAAACTCATTTCCAGCTGAAAAAACTCAGCACCTTAAGGAAGCTTTTTTAGCAGCAAGCTGCTAGTAAGAGCCTGGCAAATTCTCAAATCGCTTAGAAGGAAAGTTTCTTGTTCTCTTTTTTTTTTTTTTTTGTTTTCCATGCAGCATCACTCCTGAACACCTTAAACAGTAATATTCCTGATAAATTGTGCTGGTTAAATGATAATAATGTGCTGCTAGATGGGAACAGCTCCTACAGATTGGGCAAATCTCCCAGAGCCTGTTTGAAGATGCTTTGCCCCAGGAGGAAAAATTACACAGAGCAGGCTGCCTATCTTCCACGCCTAATAGGATTTTCTTCCTCTCCTAATTCTTAAGTAGTGGCACTGGAAAACAGTTAACAAATTGGTTTTCATTTGACAATCTTCTTCTTTACCATTATCCCAGATGGGCCAGAAACTGTGTTAAACACTTAGAGGAATATCTTCTGATTGGGGTCTGTTTCTGGCCTCTTCCTCAGCAGTCAGTGAAGTCCTTTCTTTGAGGAGCAGGCATCACAGAGCTTTGGGTCCTGTACAGCACAGACTGATGTTGTGGCTGTCTTCTGAGGTGGGCAAAAAGAACAACCTAGCATTTAGAAGGAAGTAGTCAGACTTAAGGTTGGGACTTTCAGCTTCTGCTGCAATGATACCTTCAGAGTATCTCTTCAAATTAAATGAACAATGCACTTCTTGTTGGAGGGAAACTTTGGTTTTCTCTTCCAGTGTCACATTTCTTTTGCTGATTTTTTTTTTCTTTCATCAATATTATTGCTACACTTTCTGCTTTCCTTTTTCCTCCTCCTATGAGCTAAGCTTGTTTAGAGTGGATTTGGGATTGGATTAGAACTTTTCAAAGCAGGGGGTTGGAACAGGAATATTTTTCTGTTTGATTTTTTGGGGGGGGTGGTTTCTGGTTATTTTTTGAGTGTGGTGGTTTGGGTGGCTGCTTGGTGTTGTGGTGCTTGGCTTAAAATTTCAAATTCAAACTTTCTCCTTTAAAATAATGCAATTTTTAATGTTGTTTTGCCAGCCACAAGTCTGAAAGCCTCATTGCTAATTTCCTGGTCCATCCATTGCTGATGAACTGAAAGCAGGTGAAAAAAGGCTCTCACAGCCCTGTTGTTTGTTTACCACCGAATGGGTTGATTTCTTCCAGTGGTAAATGTGCTGATACTAATAAACACCACACTCAAAAGTCAGTGCTTTAGAAGTGGGTTTCTCAGTCCTTGGAGGTAGCTGCAGTTGACAGGTAGGCTGCTTTGTTTCTGTGGAAGACAGAAGTTCACATTCCATCTCTGATTCATAATACCTTGTTTATTCTTGCATCAGCTTTCCTACTGCAGCAGTTATTTGCTGCTTGCTTTGCAAGGTTGTGAGGATTCATTGCATCAGAAAGCATCTGAAGTACTTCCAGTGGGATTAGTTTCATAGAATCATAGAATCAGCCAGGTTGGAAGAGACCTCCAAGCTCATCCAGCCCAACCTAGCACCCAGCCCTAGCCAATCAACCAGACCATGGCACTAAGTGCCCCATCCAGGCTTTGCTTGAACACCTCCAGGGACAACAACTCCACCACCTCCCTGGACAGCCCATTCCAATGCCAATCACTCTGTGAAGAACTTCCTCCTAACATCCAGCCTAGACCTCCCCTGGCACAACTTGAGGCTGTGTCCCCTTATTCTGTTGCTGGGTGCCTGGCAGCAGAGCCCAACCCCACCTGGCTACAACCTCCTTTCAGGTAGCTGCAGACAGCAATGAGGTCTGCCCTGAGCCTCCTCTTCTGCAGGCTGCACACCCCCAGCTCCCTCAGCCTCTCCTCACAGGGCTGTGCTCCAGGCCCCTCCCCAGCCCTGCTGCCCTTCTCTGGGCACCTTCCAGCACCTCAAAATCTCTCTTGAATTGAGTCGTCCAGAACTGGACAGAGGATTCAAGGTGTGGCCAGAGCAGTGCTGAGCACAGGGACAGAATAACCTCCCTGGTCCTGCTGGCCACACTGCTCCTGACACATTGTTGGGTTTGTGGCTGTGCAAAATCCATTTGTTGTTCAAGGAAGGCTTCTTCACTTCCAGCGCGGTTAATTTAGGAACAGACATGCTGGAGCTCGATTGTCACCTGACAAAAGATGAGCAAGTGGTTGTGTCCCACGATGAGAACCTGAAGAGATCAACAGGAGTTGATGTCAACATATCAGACCTCAAATACTCTGTAAGTTGAAAGAAATTAATGCTGGGTGATGGTTTAAGATGCATTAGTGGAGCGGCTGGGGTGGGCAGGAAGGTTTTGTGTGTGTGCATCTGGGGAGCCAGATTCATCTTGTTTGACTTGTTTAAAGAAACAAACAGAAAAGAAAAGGCTAAGTGATTGTGTAATCAAGGGAGGAAAACCAGCACCTCTCCAGAGAGTGATTAAGTCACAGTAGCAGGCTGGATGAACACCTCTCTGGAGGTGGCCCTGTTTTGCCGTGCTGATGACAAAGGAAGCTTAGTCAGCAAGCTCCTTCTCATGCAACCAGCTTTTTAATGGCAAAACTGGTAGGTGAATCCCACCTACACTGACAGTTTTAAAAGCCTGGTTTATAGAACTGTCTTTCCATCTGATTTTGAAGTGGAACTCTCAGAATTTTCAGACAGCTGTCTCTAAATGTTTTACTTTGTTCAGCTGCAGGTAACACAAGTCTAAGATTACCAAACAGTTCAAGTGAGTGCTTCTCAATCACTTGTTGGACAAGAACATTTTAAAAACACATGTTTTGGGTTTTTTTTAATATCTTTAAAACTAACTCTCAGGGCTTATGAATTAAAATGGCTTTTTTGGAGGGAAGTGTTGTTTGTATCTCTGCATTTAACCAAGTGTCCTATTTCCCTTTCAAGGAACTCCCACCGTATCTGTGCCGGTTGGATGTCACATTTCAGAAAGGTGAGGCTTTGTCTCTTGCTGTTTCAATTTGCTGCTCTCATTCCATATTAATCTCATTGCCTTTGTGTGGTAACTGAATCCATGTTTGCTATTTCAGGAGTTTAACTATGCCTGCACTCCTACTGTTACTAAGTAATGTCTGAATTCATGGGATTCAAAGCTAAATGTGCAATATGCCCAGGGCATTTTCATTATAGATTCATAGAATGGTGAGGTTGGAAGGGCCCTCAAGGATCATCTAGTTCCAACCCCCTGCCATAGGCAGGGACACCTCCCACTAGTACAGGTTACTCAAGGCCTCCTCCAACCTGGCCTTGATCACCTCCAGGGAGGGAGCAGCCACAACCTCCCTGGGCAACCTGTTCCAGTGCCTCACCACCCTCACTGTAAAGAACTTCTTGCTAACATCCAGTCTAAATCTCCCCTCTGCCAGTTTAAACTCATTGCCCCTTGTCCTGTCATTTGAAGACCTTGATTATCCAAGTGAACTTGTCATAATTAATCACAACTACCTGAGTCAAGNTGGCACAGGTTGCCCAGGGAAGTTGTGGAGCACAGAATCACAGAATGTGATCAAAGATCACCTACCTGGAGGTGTTCAAGGCCAGGTTGGAGGAGGCCTTGAGTGACCTGTATTAGTGGGAGGTGTCCCTGCCTATGGCAGGGGGTTGGAACTGGATGATCCTTGAGGTCCCTTCCAACCTTCCCATTCTGTGATTCTATTATTTTTAAGTCTAAGAAAAGAAGTGCTCTGACCTCTCAGCTGTTACCTGTGGTGTGTTAGAAATGGTCTCAGCAGTGTCACTGTTCCTCTTTCCCCAGAATGTCACTGTGAGGGAAAAGACAACCGTATTCCTCTCCTGAAAGAGGTGTTTGAGGCATTTCCACAGACTCCTGTCAACATTGACATCAAAGTGAACAACAATGTGTTGATCAGAAAGGTAGGTGGACATCTGCACTGAACTAGGAGTGAAGGAGGTGTAATGGTGTTGCAGTTCAAAAAAGAAATGTTCCTCTGAGATCCTGGCAGTCTGTGACACTGAAATCTTCATTCTTGGACTGCTTCATACTTCCCTACTAGATCTTGCTCTGTCTCTCAGGTGATACAGGAGACAGAGAAGTGATTTTCATAGAATCATGGAATGGTGAGGTTGGAAGGGACCTCAAAGATCAGCTGGTTCCAACCCCCTGCCATAGGCAAGTGCAAGTTATTCGACAAACAGCTCTTTGCTGACCCTTTTCCTTGACACAAGACTGATGCTGCACTCTTAGAGACATGTTTGGTTTGTGCTTTGAATGATCTTATGGACTGTTGCATGCCAAAGCAGCCTGCAGACATGAAGTCAGTGTAAAGATGAATGTTCATCACAGAATAGGAAATCTGCTTCCCATCAGATTCTGTTTTCCTTCAATCTCTGAAGTTTTTGATAGGTATAGTGCTCTTGCCTTTTGCCTGTTGGCCTGAGCACCTGTTTCTTGCCAAAGCAGCACTATCAGCTTAAGCTAGGAGGGTGCATAGAATCATAGAATGGCTAAAGTTAGAAGGGACCTCAGAGATCATCTATTCCAACCTCCCCACCCTCTGCAGGGATGCCTCTCACTAGACTCAGCTCCTCAAGGCCTCATCCAACCTGACCTTCAACACTTCCAGGGAGGAGGCATCCACAACTTCCCTGGGCAACCTCTTCCAGAATTCCCCTACCCTCATGCTGAAGCATTTCTTCCTAAATGTAGTCTAAACCATTCCCCCTCGTGCTATTGCTTGGCACCCTTCTGAAAGGTCTCTCTCCAGCCTTCCTGTGGGATCCCTTCAGGTTTTGGAAGGCAGCTCTGGGGCCTCCTTGGAGTCTTCTTTAGGCTAAACAACCTCAGCTCCCTCAGCCTATCCTCATAGCAGAGGTGTTCCAGCCCTTGGATCACCTTATAGAAGAACTATCATTTTGTGCAATGACTTGGTGTAGTTGAAAAGAGCGAGTAGAGTTTCAGTTAAAGCCTGCCCATAGCTTTCAGTGACTCCATGTTAGTGTTCTGCTGGTTTTATGTTGCAGGTTTCAGAGCTGGTGAGTCAGTACAAGCGAGAGCATTTGACAGTGTGGGGGAATGTCAACTATGAGATTGTATCCAAGTGTTTTAAGGAGGTAAGAATGCTCTAGCTGAACTTTTTTTCTTGCCTGTTTATTATGTGGTGCCAGACTGTACAGAAAAGCATCCTGTAAATCAGGATCCTAGCCAGCTGTGCCAGGCTTCTGGATGTGCTGAGAAACTTTTATGCTTGCTGTACTGCTACAGTAAGTCAAGCACAGTGATCACCCATATAATCTGCAATGAAATACTCAAGGAGTTAAGCTTGGTCCTGTTGTATTCTCATTCTGTAAGACAAAGGCTGTTGAGATTTCCTGCCAGGAGCTCTTAGAGCCTGTTTTGTGCATCCTTCACCTGGGGCAAAAGCAATTTTTGGAAGGATTGCTCATTGTGTGTTTCTTTCTGTGGAAATAATGGATGTGGCCACTAGTAGGCATGCACTTACACGGGTGTAAAGCTGATTTGCAGCTGCAGGTTCTGTTCCTCTTTGTGCTGAGGAATTGTGAAGTCAGGAATGGAAGTTGTGCTTAGCTGAAGAGATTCATGCACCTCTGAAACTGATCTAGTTGAGGGTGCAGGTACTGCTCTGCTCTCTGTGCAGCACAACACACCACTTCCCACCTGAGCAAACTGGTTTGCTTTCATGGCATTGTAAAGGGATGTGGTAAATTAATTAATGCGAGACGATAGATAAAAATATTAACAGTTCATTAATATTAAACATTCAGAACTCGCATCACCCCCATCACCATTTAATAATAATATTAACAGGCTCTTAGCAACGTTATGGAAACTATGTACAGGTTATAACAGGATCTGGAAATAGTTATTAAATATATACATTAATTAAACTCGATATAAACTGGAAGAGAAGGCTTTGCGGTCAGTATACCGCTTGCTCACTAGATAAGCATAGGACATAAAGGAGCAACTTTCTGCTTAGGGCAGAAGGCAATTAATAATTACAAGAGGCTTTGGCATTTACCCACAAAATTATTATCTGACAGTACCCAAGGCGGGGTTGCTGTCGGGAGCCATCAGCAGCTTTAGAGTCTCCCCTGGGCTTCTGGGGAAGGAGGCAGACGATCTCTGACCTGTTCCTGGTTCTCTGGACGATCTGTATTCTCTCCAGGGCTTCCGTCTGGGCAGAAGGCTTTCAGGTACAGGCAGGACGTCTTGCAGTCACGCTGGCGGTGCAGGCCAAATGCGTGGAGGTATCACAGGCACGGGCACGGCACACCGTGTAATGGCAAAGGGCTAAAGGCAAAGCCGAAAGGCAAAGGCCTCTGTGCTCTCTGCTGACCTCCCTTTTATCCAATGCAGCCCGAGACCAATGGGCCTTTGGACACAGGACAGCCAATGAAATGGCAGTTAGCCAAGATTTGCCCATATTAGGTGAAGCCATAGGCCTGCTCCACCCTCTTCTGGGAAGAACACAGCCCTGCACAAGGCAGCCCCATGCACCCTGTTTACCACAGGGTCTGGGCAGGCAAGGGACCCCAGACTCAGTGGCTCCAGGCCCTTTGTCCCTTTTCCTGCCGTTGTTCTCCCCGAAAACAGCAGGAGGGAGAGCAGAAAAATATGCCTGGGCAAGCCAGGAAAGGTATAAACCCAATTTGGCCTGTCTAGGCCTACCACGACAAGCATCAGTGCCCAAATCTTTGGGGTCATAACCCAGTATCTTTGACAGTGTGTTGAGTTGATGTGACACCAGACTGTAACAAGTCCTCAGCTAAAGCACAGCTTGGTTTTTGTGCTAATAGTAGCCTGAGAGAAGATGCTTCACAGTGTAGGAAGTTGATGAAGGCAGGTAATAAAAATCAGTACTGCAACCACTGAAGCTTTACTTTTTCAGGTCCCATTTTCATTCAAATTGTGTAAAACTTTGGTTTGGCTTCCAAGCTCCCAGTGAACTAAATCTAGTGGCAGGCACATGGTAACACAAACCAGCTGGCAGCCTCATCTTTAGGTGCAGGTACTGCACTACAACCATGCATTGCCAAGCACATTCCATTGCAACAGGCACAACAATCTCCCAAGTGAATGCAGAATCTCTCTTCCCTGGTTCCTGCAGAATGCTGACATTCCCATCATCTTCTGCTTGCAACGTGTCCTCCTGCTCCTTGGCCTGTTCTACACTGGTCTGCTGCCATTCATTCCTTTCAAGGAAGAATTCTTGGAAATCCCCATGCCTTCAATCATCCTCAAGTAAGTTGGACTTCTCTGGGGGGTGCTGCACTGCAATGATAGCAAAGCAAGTGGGTCACAGCATGCTAGGGGTTGGAAGGGACCTTCAGAAATCAAGTCCAGCCTTTAGGATTACCCAGGGCAGGCCACATAGGGATGCATGCAGGCAGGTAAATAATGCCAGCTTCAACACTAGTTGGGTCAGTGTGCTCAGGCTGAGGATGCTGTTTTGTTAGTTTCAGGACCTCTGTATATTCCTAAGAGAAGGTCATGCAGATCTGCTCCTGTGTTAAACCTGTCTCAGTGTTTAACTTAACTCAGTTACTCAGTGTTAGCATCAACAGTTCCTGTTTACAGCATCCCTCCAAATACTGCCTTTGTGCAGCTGCTGATGCCATCAGCATGGTGATGTCTACACATAACTAATTCTTGCCCTTTTCACCCTCTTCCTTGAGGACAAATCAGTCTCATTAAGGCCAAGAAGCAGGTCAGTAGGCCAGATACAAGATTTCACATGCTCTTTATTTCTCATCCTTTACTCAGGATGCTGCTGAATGCTGAGTCTCTGCTGCCTCTCCTAAATGTAACACAATTCTCTTGTGTAACCCAATTTTAAGTCATTGTCTGACAATGAAATTGCTGCTCTAATTTGAGAACCTGCAAGATTACTTCTCCATGTTCCTTTTGCAGGAACATCTCAAATAATATTTTAATTTGTGCTCTGGTAATATTTTTTTTTTTTTTTTTTTGTCTCTTCTTCCTCAACAGGTTGAAAGAACCACACAAGATGACAAGAAGCCAGAAATTTATTATCTGGCTAGCTGACACGTAAGATTTTCATAGAATCATAAAATCATAGAATGGGAAGGTGGGAAGGGCCCTAAAGAATCACCCAGTCCCACCCCCCTGCCATAGGCAGGGACACCTCCCACTAGCACAGGTCACTCAAGGCCTCGTCCAACCTGGCCTTCAACACCTCCAGGGAGGGAGCAGCCACAACCTCCCTGGGCAACCTGTGCCAGTGTCTCACCACCCTCACTGCAATCAACTTCCTCCTAACATCCACTTTCAATCTCCCCTCTGACACTTCAAACCCATTGCCCTTGTCCTGCCATTCCCAGACCTTGTCAGTAGTCCCTCCCCAGCCTTCCTGTAGCCCCCTGGAAGCAGATCCTGGAAGGCTACTCTTAAGGTTTCCTGGAAGCCTTCTCTTCTCCATGCTGCAGAGCCCCAACTCTTGTATCCTGTCCTCATAGCAGAGCTGCTGCAGCCCTCTGAGCATCTTTGTGGCCTCCTCTGGACTGGCTCCAACACTTCCATGTCCTTCCTGTGCTGGGGGCTCCAGAGCTTTTGCCTGTATATTAACAGTCTCAATTGCTTGAGCTCCAGCTAGTTATTGCTGTAGCTACATGTTATGTTGGGTTTAGTTGTTGTTTTCTTCTAGTTCTCAGTGCAGCATGAATCATAGTGAAACCTCACCTAGGTGTTCCTCTGTGCTCTTAGCTTTCATACACTGAAATACCCTGAAAACAGTGAGGATTCTTTCATATTAGCTTCTGTCCCTAAGTGGTCTCAGCTAATGAGCATGCAAATGGATTCAGAATGCAGCTTTCACATTTCATGGGGTTGTGACTGATGGTATTGTCAGAGGGGATAAGGACAGAGGCTTCCATGGAGCATTTTGCATGTTAAGAATCTCTGTGCTTCAGAGGAGGCTCAGTCGTGTGCTCGCAACAAGTCTCTCGTGGCTCTTGCTTCTGTGTCTGCCATTTGTTAATTTGATTTCTTGAGTGGCCAGTAGAATTTTGATATCTGCTGGTGTGAAGGATAAAATCTCTTCTGAAAGCAAAGGGATTGATTCATCTGATGTGGTACAAGATGCCTGTGTGCTGAGTGAGGGTTCTGCTGGGTTTGAGCTTCAGAAGAGTCGCTGCAGATAGGCACAGCTAAAGCAGAGATCGGCATAGCCTTGTTAACCAGCCTCGAGTTGCTTGCAGCAGGGATTTTCTGTAATTAGGCTTCTTAGTCCCTTGTGGAAAACATTTGAATCTAAATGCTGTGTGGAAAACTTATTACAGGACATCAGCAGACATTGAAAGTTTCCTGAACCAACTTCTGTCTCTTTTCTGCAGACTGCTAATGCGGAAAGCGCTTTTTGACCACCTCACTGCTCGGGGCATTCAGGTACAGCATGGCAAAGCCAAAGCAAATGTGTTTTTAACCTAATTTGAACCAACCAGATAGGACCTTATGATGGGTTCATGCTCTCCCCAACATGTTCTGGTGTATTGCTGGGACTATAAATTGCTTTTGGGTTCCTGGGCAGTAGCTTCTGCTGTTGTAGTTGTGTCGTTTCGAAGGAAGAATTGTGTGCTTGGAAAAAGATTCTTTAGTTTAAATCCCCTGAAGATTGTTTGGTTTCTTTTTCCCATACATTAAACTTAAGCCTATAAAAATGAGCTAAACTGCCTGTTTTGGACTTTGCACAAAGTATTTTGACCTTTAGAAATAGCTGAAGTCTTGAATAACAAAATGGAGTCAGTGCTAGGAGATGTGCTCTTTGGGAAGGCAGGAGGGAAGAAGCTGGATGCATTTGTCTGTGTCTTTGCCATCATACTTTTAGTCATTCACCATTTTAAATATATGCAGCAACATCTCTCACACACAACAATTTAGGTCAAAAGTATCTTTTTTTTCAGAATTTGAGCATCTCCTGTAATAATTTGTCATTCTGTCCTTTCTTCCAGGTGTATATTTGGGTGCTGAATGAAGAACAAGAGTACAAGAGAGCGTTTGATCTGGGAGCAACTGGAGTGATGACAGATTATCCAACCAAACTGAAGGAGTTTTTACACCATTATCCAGCATAAAGGCAGGAAAGGAAGGAAGTTCTTGAGTAGATTGAGACAGGGATTTCCTTCATTTAAAACAAACAAGCAGCAATTGAGCAACATACACAGATCATTTTGTTTGAGAGGTGTAGTTGGGTGACCTATTACCTTGTCAAGTCACTACTACCTAATGTAAAGGTTGTCTATTTATTTTAAAACTTTAATGACATAGTTTACATTTGTAAATAGCTCATTTAGCACCAGCACACCTCACAGATAGTGATGGCTAGGATGGAAGTTGCTGGGTAGGTTACCTGTAGATAAAATATGCATTACTTGACCTGTCACAAACATTCCTGAGCAAGTGTCAGGACATGTCAGTTATTCCAGTTCTATTCTAGTGGGCAGAAGCTAAAGAATTTCTGAAAGTGTATCCTGTGTGTAGACATTTTGTGTGTTGCTTTTAGCTTTCTGATAACTCGCAGGGTGAACAACACACAGAAATAGGAAGCAAAAGCTGTGGGTAACCAGATAGGTTAGGCTGTGAAGTGTAGGTAGCAAAGGCAGTCACTTTTGTTACTCAAATTAACTCAGTATAGATTTGCTTTATTACTTGAGTTGCAGCTGTATGTAGACCCTTCCCTGATGTGATGGTAATACTGTGCCCTGTTCCCTCAAGGTCTGGATCCAGTTAGGTCCTGGGTTTAACACTTCAATTCCACTGCAGGGGTTTGGGTTTGCCCCTGGTTCTGACCTGCCTGTCAGGCTACCATGGCATGACAGTAGCCAACTTTCCAGAAAAGAAGATTACACTTACTGTAGGTTACACTTAGTTGGAAATAGTCTCTTCACAAAGGAAACCAATGTTTTACAAGTCTTTTGCACATTTATAGTGCTAATATTTGTTTGGCTTGAGGAATGGGAAGTTGCTTTTAGGGTGAGGGACCGAAGAAGATGAGGTTTGGTCAGGAGTTTGTTTCAAATGTTCCTCATAATTGAATTCACCCAAACAGATGCATACTTGGAAAGCAGAGCAGATATCAGCCTGGAACATGTGTACATTTTAGCCTTTTTTTCTCTCCACAAAACTACATTCAATAGTCATGAAGTTGATGTGTATGGACCTGGCAATAATTTGACTGGCAAAAGCCAGGAAACCCACAGTGTGATGGGATAGGGATAGATGGGAAGGTATTTCTGGAAGCTTCCAAGCTGTTCTGTCTTTGTGAACAGGTGTCAAACAGATTTGAGCCTGCTGTGCCTGTGTCTTGTGGTGCTCTCATGGTAGTGGTAGGGCTCTTCAGAAGGAAACTACTTGCTGTAGTGTGGTGATGCACCAATGTGTACAGCTCAGGCAGCTGTTCATCAGATGTGCTGGAACAAAACTATTACTTAATGATGGCATCTGCTTCTTTTTAAGGAGCTTCATGTGGAAATCAGGGATCTTCATGCACACGATGCTGAGATGCAAGAGTATATTTACTGCATGCTGTACTCACTGTTATAGAAACTTGGAGAGTAATTAATTTTTCCCCCTGGCTAGCAGAGTCTTGCAGGGCTCATGTCACTCCACTGCCTGCTGTGCCCTCTGTGTAGCCATTGGAGTATCTTTGCCATTCATTATGTGTGTCAGTGGGTTGGCAGTGCTCAGAGCATCACAGGATGTTAGGGGTTGGAAAGGACCTCTGGAGATGGAGTCCAACCCCCCCTGCCAGAGCAGGACTGTAATCTGGTGCAGGTCACACAGGAACACATCCAGATGGGTCTTGAAAGTCTGCAGAGAAGGAGACCTCTCTGGGCAGCCTGTGCCAGTGCTCTGGGACCCTTACAGCAAAGGTGTTGAGGTGGAACTTCTGTGTTGGGATGTCAGGTCCAGCTGGATGGGCTGGCTGCAGCAGCTCAGCTATGAGGACAGGCTATGAGAGTTGGGGCTACAGGAGGGCTGGGGAGGGATTATTGACAAGGTCTTGTAATGACAGGACAAGGAGGAATGGGTTTGAACTGGCAGAGGGGAGATTGAAAGTGGATGTTGGGAAGAAGTTGTTTGCAGTGAGGGTGGTGAGACACTGGCACAGGGTGTCCAGGGAGGTTTTGGAGCACCGAAGCACAGAATGAGATCAAAGATCACATTCTGTGCTTCTGTCATCCACAGCCTCCCTGGAGGTGTTCAAGGCCAGGCTGGATGAGGGAGGCCTTGAGTGACCTGCTCTAGTGGGAGGTGTCCCTGCCTGTGTGGAGGGTTGGAACTGGCTGAGCTTTGAGGTCCCTTCCAACCTAAACCATTCTATGATAACCCTCATTTGTGCATTATAATTCCTGTCTGGGAGTATTTCTGCATGGATCAAGTGGAAGAAACTACTGCATTTACAGCTTAGGTGAGCATGCTGGCAAATGAGTTCAGGTGTCCTAACTATCCACCCAGTTAAGATTGGCTGTAAATTCCATTTCCTCTTAATCAAGTTTGTTGCACATTGAATGGAAGAGAAGATAATGTGATTTCCAAACTGCTCATGGTGGGGGAAAGGAGGAAACGATTTACCCTGTGCTAAGCTTCTTGTTTCCTTTTCAGGCTCCTTATTTCTGATCAGAGAATTGCTAATAATTAGTCTAGCCATAGTTGTGCCTGCTTTGTGCTTGTGGCAGAATAGTTCTAGAACAGGCTCCCTCCAGCTCAGAAGGTAAATGAAAACCTCTCATCCTTTCTCTCTTATTTTGGTTTCCTAGCCAGGGTGTAGCTCCAGGTAGTTTTTGTGCAGTGTGGTTTTCTTCACTGTAATTGCTATCAAATTTCCAACTCCCACCTGTAAGATGCAAATCTAACTCTGGGTTTGGAGGATACTACCCAGTAACACTTACATGTTAAATCTGCCTTTTAGATTAGGAAAAATTAAGTTTTAAAGTATCAGTCTTGATTTCTGGACTTGGTCTCTCAAGGCACATCTGATGACTTAATTTATCTCTGAAGTTTCCCTCATCACTGCAGAAGGAAACTGTTTTGCTTTATTCTGTACTGAATGACACAGTTATTGAAGTGACAACCTTGATTTTTTTTAACTTCATTTTGATCTTTTTTTTTCCTTTTAAGCAGTGCTCTTGGAAACTTCTGCCTTCAAATCATGGGATGTTAGGGGTTGGAAGGGACCTCCAGAGACTGAGTCCAGCCCCCCCTGCCAAAGCATCAAAGATGCTCCAGACATTTCTAAACCTTCCTACATCTGATGTAGCTTTGGACTGTGCCGTTTATACATCACCTCTCTTTGATTAGTTTACTGCTGGATATCTGAAATTTGAATGAGTCAAGTTCTATGGGAGGAAAAAAGCTGCTGAAGGTTCACTGCTGGAAAAGCTGCTGAATTTTTTCAGTCACCCACTTGAGCTTTAGTAGCAGAGCTAAACTTTGACCTCTTGAGACAGATAACGTTGCATGCATAAGACCATGAATCCAAGCACCAGTGCACAGGGCTGAGGCCATGATAACTGTTTGTAACAACACAGAATTGAGGTAACTGTAGAATGTTTGTTGTAGCAAATCATTGTTTTGAATATTCCAGAGCCTGCTGCTTGATTTTTAAGCCACTTGTACAGAAAAGCATTTGTTGAGAACTTGCACAGCTCTCCAGGAGGATATTTAGTTATTATCTCTCTCCCTGCAAGGAGAGATTCTTTTCAGGTAATTTTAACTCTCAATATTGTTTAACACTTCCTGTGTTCTCAGCTCCACTGCAGACTATTTTATGTATGAAGGATGATGCATGTATTTCATGCACTTTTAATTTGCAGAAAG
Source organism: Semnornis frantzii (assembly GCA_013399775.1). Classification (NCBI taxonomy): domain Eukaryota; kingdom Metazoa; phylum Chordata; class Aves; order Piciformes; family Ramphastidae; genus Semnornis; species Semnornis frantzii. Next base: position 72,283 of record VWYK01113198.1, on the reverse strand, counting down.
TCTTGTGGACCTCCCTAGCTCCAGCTCCATGAAGTGATTTTTCTTTTCTTGTAAAGAAAGGTGGATGCTCTTGAAATGTGACACATTAAAAACATCTTTGCTCATAAAAGATCTGAAACTAAATACTCATCAGTTGTGAATTCTTTGCCTCAAGGTATCATTTCTGAGGTTATGGTTTTTATAGTGTGGTAAACACAGAGCTTTTGATGGTGGTTGCTGAAAAGGGGATGCTTTATGTGCTCTGAACTTCTAAGCAATGCTGGGCAGTGAGATTGGTTTTCTGATGGAGTAGTGATGGTGCCTGCAGCTCTATACAGCCAGATGGACCCTGCAGAGGATTTAACCCTGCCTTCTCCTTGTGCAGATGGACTTCTGAGTAAAACTCTGTTCAGTTCCCTGTGCATCCCTGCTCCCTGGGCAGCCTGTGCCAGGGCTTAACCATTCATTCAGGGAAGAAGTTTTCCTTATGTCTAATCTAAACCCCACCTGGCACAACCTGAGGCAGTTTCCTCTCATTCTTACCTGAGAGAAGAGACCTACCTCTACCTCACCACAACCTCCTTTCTAGGAGTTAGTGTGAGGTCTCTCCTGAGCCTCCCTTTCTCCAGACTAAGGAACTCCACTTACCTCAGGAAGTTTTGTGCTCTAGACCCTTCTCCAGCTTCATTGCCCTTCTTTGGGTGTGCTTTAGCACTGTCCTTGCAGTGAGGGCTAGATGAGTCTTGTATTGTTATGGTAGGGGGAGAAATATGGATGAAACTCCCAGATTGCATCAGGTTGGAAGGGGCCCTCAAGGGTCATCTTGTCCCACCCCCCTGCAATGAACAGGGACACCTCCAACCAGATCCCAAATGAACTCCAACAGCACGTCAGGAGAGGCAGTTCTGTGTGCTGCTGTCATCAGCGTCATCCAGTGTAAGCAATCAGCAAATTCTGCTTGCTTGTCTAGAATTGTAGCACCTTTCCCTTGAGATGCACTCTGTAGTGTTCTTTATGGGTGAGCACAAGGTGAAATGAGATCAGAATGCTTCTTTCTTTCATAGTATCTGAGAAGTATTACATCTGCTGGCATTTTGGACAGCTGAGAAGTGTGAGAGCCCTGGCCTTTGCTCTGCACTGCAGCGTGGCAATGGCTGCCTGCATCAGAGCTGCTTTCTGATCATTTATTTTTAGAAATCATGATCCTTAATTCCTAAGCACAGTAATGCAGGCTTGAATAAATACCAGCCTTTTTTTTTTTCCTTTCCTTCTTTGGGGGACATGTCTTTTGTTAAGTACCCTGCTGTATATCCAGCCTGGTGACTACTGGCCCAGTTCTGCTAGTGTTACAAGGCTTTACTGCATTTTCCTGTGCACATTTATAGTATTACAGGTTTTGAAAACACAGACAAAATCATGTGATGTGGCCTGGTTCTAGACATCAACTCTGACCTATAATCAGGCTCGTTAGTTTAATTACAGAATGTGGAAGTTCAGAGCTGTGGAGGTTATTGTAGGCTGGCTGTGTATCACACCTGAATTGAAAGTGCTCAGTTACCTCTGCATGTGACATAGCAGAGGGACCAGCTTGAGATGGAAAGCTTGAGGAGGGCAAAGTTAGGCTGCCTGTTAGAAATTCTTTACAGTGAGGGTGGTGAGGTTGGAACAGGTTGCCCAGGGAGGTTGTGAATGCCCCCTCCCTGAAGGTGTTCAAAGCTAGGTTGGATGAAGCCTTGAGCAGCCTGGGCCTAGTGGAAGATGTCCCTGCTTTTGTGGCAAGGGAGTTGAAAGGTGATCTTTAAGGTCCTTTCCAACCTGAACCATTCTGTGATTCTATGACTCTGTGAAAATAGAAGCTTCATTATAAAAAGGCTTCATCTGCTTCCCCCCCCCCGTGGTTAATAAGCAGATTTCCATTTGTTCTCTGTGGCAATGGTAAACAGCTGATCACATAGCTTCAGAAAGTGTATCACTGTGGCTTTTAAATTATTCTGAAATACATTTTCTGTACTGTCCTAGGGACACTTGTTCCAGCTAACCATCTGCCCCATACAATTGTGTCTTCTACCAACTCACTTCTGGGACTTACACAAAAGATTGTGGATGAGCAGTGAAAGATCAGTGGACTTGGAGTAAAAAAACCAGTTGTGAACTGGGGCCAGCAAACTAGTTGTGTTCTGAGCATGTTCACACTCCACCTGTAGCAGGTTTCTGTACAGTACTGTGCTGCCCTGTGTTGGGTGATAGTTTTCTAGCAACAGCACTTGCTGATGACAATCAGGTCAATGTTTTCCTCTAGTCCCAGAGGTAAATCTCCAGCTTTCCCCCTGGGTTTCCATTGCATGACATTAAATGCTAGGCTTTCAGACCAGGTGGAATTTTAAAGCCTTGAGGCTTCATATTAGGGAAGAGAGGTGAATTGGGGGTTTGTATGTAACAGGATGTAGTAATTTTATAGGATTTTGGCAGGCTGGTGAGAGGATTCCTCAGACTGCTCTGGGCAGTGTTTTATTACCACACATAGTGAAGGGTTAGTAAACAGAAATTGAGAAACAGTAATGACTGATGCCATGTCCTTTAATGTGCAGAATCATAGCATTATTTCCACTGGAAAAGGCCTCTAAGATCATCAAGTCCAACTGCCAACATAGGACCACCTTTGCCATTAAACCATGTCCCAAAGTGCCATGTCCAGACAATTCCTGAACACCTGCAGTGATGATGACTCCTCCACCTCCCTCTTTGTGATCACTTGAGCATGGAAAATGTTCATCCATGATTACTTCCCAGTTGTCTAACCTATCACAAATCAGTAGTAAGGCAGAACATTCAGATGAGTGAAACAGCTGATGCAAAGCAGGAACCTTGAGGTGCAGCTGCTGCCAAGTGCTTTCAGGGCAGCCTTGTCTCCACCGATTGGTGTTGGCAGAACTCTCAAGAGATCCTGGTTTGTCCCTGGAATTCCCTGCTCGTGTGGAGAGCGGATTGTGTTCCTGGCTGTGCGAAATGCCCTGCTGAAGTGCGTAGAAACCAGCAAGCCCTAAAAAGGTTTGCCGAGAGCTGGATGGCAGCAGAGGAAGAGGCTTCTGCCTGTCCTCCTGCCGCTGGCCGCAGGAGGCCGCCGCAGCCCCGCTCATGCCTGCGGCGCCTCGGGACTCGGTCCCCCCGCGCAGCGGGAGGCGGTGAGGAAGCGGAGCTGCAATGCAGAGCTGCATGAACAGTAGACACCCAGCTACGCTTTCGTTTCGCCACGGTCCTGGGGCTGGTCAAGCTGGACGGCGGGTTTCGGATGGTCTAGTTCCTCACTGAAGTTGCATCTTGCCCTGGGAAGTGAGACAAAGTGATCAGCACACTGTGGGGACTGAGGGGTTTGTAGCTTCGCTGGTGGTGAGTTCGGGGGGGGCAAAATGAAGCACTGGGGAACAGCTGCTGTTTGGTGTCGGACCTAAAATAATGATGCTGCAAGTAGGGGGGGAACAACTGTTGTTATTAGAGGAAATAACTTTGCTTTGATCTGAAGTATCACAGGATGTATGTCAGGGGTTGGAAAGGACCCAAAGAGATCATCGACTCCAACCCTCCTGCCAGATCAAGACCAGACAATCTAGCTCAAGTCACACAGGAACACATCCGGGCAGGCCTTGGAAGTCTCCATCGAGAGAAGGAGACTCCATAACCTTTCTGGGGAGCCTGTGCCAGTCTTAAGGCTTCTGGGACCCTTACAGTCAAGAAGTTCCCCCTTGTGTTGAGCTGGAACCTCCTGTCCTGCAGCTTGCATCCACTGCTCCTTGTCCTATCACAGGCAGCAAGTGAGCAGAGCCTGTGTCGTCCCCCCTCCCGACCCCCAGCCCTCAGGTATTTATAAACATTTATTAATTCCTCTCTCAATTTTCTGTTTTCCAGACTAAAAATCCCCAGGTCCCTCAGCCTCTCCTCACCAAGCAGTGCTCCAGTCCCCTCATCATCCTCGTAGCCCTCCACTGGACCTCTTAAACTGGGGAGCCCAAGTACTTGAAGATGTTGTTTCATGTCTGAACAAGCTCGAAGTACCTCCACTTTGCAAATACAGATGATTTCAATGCCAGTAACACCAGCTGCAAATGAAATTTGGGAGTGCTAAGAAATGGATTTTTAGCAGATGCTAAGCACCAGCTAATTCTGATGCAGCAAGAAAAATATGGAGGCAATATCTCAATGAGCGATTCACTCTTTGCTCTCCTCTCCCTATTGCCATGGTAGTGGAGTAGCAGAAGTTAGCTCTGGTCAATGATGCTTTATCCGTTAGGCTTTTCTAGTCTGAATGGTGACCAAAGTTGGAATTGATGTCAGTGAGGAGGGAGGCACCAGCTGTGCTGCTAAGGCTTCAGAAAGTGGGTAAACCAGATAAATTATAAATCCTGCTGAGCCGTTCAGTTCAGCTGCCACAGAGGTTAGACAAAACATTCAGTTCCCCCCACCTTCATGAATAGATTTCCTAAAAGTTTAGCCTAGGAAAAGTGTTCATGACCAGCCTCTAAGGCAGAAGCAGAGGTGAAAGGTGTGACTTGAAGGTTCACTGCGAAATTAACAAGGACCCAACTAGCATTGTAGTTTTCAAAAGTGAGTGAAATGCTGCTGCCGAAGCAGTTACCCTAACAAGCTTCCAGTTTTCATACACCACAGGGCTCAGCACGTAGTTTTAACAATATTTTGGCTTTTGGAGACTCGAAATCTGTGCAAGCCCCTGGATTTCGTAGTGATGCTGAAATTACATCAGTGTCACTCCAGTTAGCCACCATCCTCAAGCAAGCTTATTACAACAGAGAGCTTTGTGTACGTGTGAAGAACCTCGACGCTCTCCTTGCTGGCTGGGTTATCTTATTTGCAAACTGAAAATTCTGCAGTGCAACTCACATTTTGGTGGGGGGGAAAACCCTCCCTGCTAGGCAGCAGCCTCTTGACTCTGTGTGATTATGTTGCTGATGGTTTCGACTTGGAGTACTCGCGGTTACTTTTCTTTTGAAGTCTTTATGACTCAAAGGTCAGGGAAATGTTCTCACCGCTTCCCCCTGCACGTAACCACGTCTAGATCTGTTAAGTATGGTTTCACTTAGCACTGGCGAGGCGGTCCGGACACTCGTGTGTTGGTTCCTGCTTCTGGGCTCGAGAAGGAAGGAGGTTATCTAAGGAAAGAAGCAGCTTAAAGTAAGCCTTCAGAGTAGGCTGCTGTTGCTCTTGTAGCCATCTCGAGATAACAGGACCATTTCCTCCTTCATCCGACTATATGTAGTAGCTGATCGCTGCCGTGGTGCTTGGACTTTATTTTTTAAATAAAGTATTTAAATGGTACTTCGGTACAGGGGAAAATGTCAGTCAGGATTTCAAAGTCTGGTCTGTAGAATCCCTTGGTGACCTGGCAGCTCTTTTGGTAATGCCATCAGAGGGGTGTGTTTTGATTCTCTGGAGGAAAATGTTTTACTTCCGGGTATAAACTAGAAAATTGACATGTGAAAATAAAAAAAGTGGATGACAACTGAGAAATTTTATCTTGTATTGCCCCTTAAAGTCCATGTATGGGGCATACAGAGCAGAATACCAGTAATTACCTGAGGATTGCTCAAAATACTAAGAATTTACTAAAGTGGTTGAGTGTTAGAACAAGGATAAACTGTCGAGCCAACAAGATATCTAACCTATTTTATCCCTTGATGTGAGAAAAGGGCAGATAGAAAATGTTATTTAAGCTGTACTTCATAGGGTGATAAATTACTGCTCCCAGTACTCATAATATGAGCTGGAGCTGAAAAATGTGTGGAGAGAAGCTTCCCACTCAGCTGGTTGGGAACTGTGTGTCTATCTGTGTGTGCATGGACATACATGGGCGTGCTGGGGCTGTGCTGAGTGTGCTTGCAGGGTTTGGGGTGGGAGGCGGCCAAGATCACCGCTGAAAAACCTGCAGTAGGCAGTGGGCTGAACCTCACGGAGCTTTCCAAGATATATATAATACCTCAATTTATAATTGGTTCTTGTGCTTATCGTGATCTTCCATTGATGTGGGTTTCATCCTTGGGGAGAGTTGTAAGGACCTCGGTGTAAAGGAGGCACTAATCATTGCGTTACATTTACTGCATGTGAACTAATTGCTTTGGTTATTAGAGGCAAATTAAGAAATAATCGTAGCCAATTTCTAATAATCTACTTTTCCCCCCACTCCTCTCTCCTTTGCCAAGGCCTTTCCAAAGCAGGCTGCTCCCCTGGTTGTAGGTGTGGGGTGGCAGATGAAAAACTATCTCTGAAGACCTTCTGAAAACGAAACTTTCATCTGCCAGCCGGAGACATCTTACTGTTTATAGGTTTGACCAACCCCAACCGGTCACTCACTGAAAGGTTTGTGGGCTGCGGTTCCCGCAGGGTCGTGGGCCGGAGCCCCGGCGCGATGCGGCAGGGCTGGTGCAGCGCCCCTCGGCCGCCTCCGCGCATCCCCCGCGCACCGCCTGCTCCTTTAAGAGGCGCCGCATCTGTTTGTTATTCCCCCAACCCCGCGCTCCACGCCGGCAGCGCCAGGCCCGCCCCCATTGGCTGCCGCCTGCCCAGCTGCTGCCTCCGCGGGGAGGAGCCGGAGCGCCCCAGCCGCTTCCGCCTTCTGATTGGTCTAGGAAAAATGGGCTGCGGCTGGCTGTAGCCAACCGCTGGGGTGTTGCTATGTGCCAGCGGGCGATGATTGGTGTCCGGCCGTGCCGCTCAGAGCCAGCAGGCTGGCGGGAGCACCTATAAGGGAGGGAGCTGGTGAGAGGGGGAGGGCGCTGCGGGGCTGCCTGGTGCGCGTTGGCGGCCGCGCTCCGTCTGCGCTGGGGACGCGCTCGAGACGGCCGCGCCGCGGCGAGTGAGTGCAGCGGGGGGCGAGGGTCGGGCGGCGGGACCGGGGATGGACAACAGGGCCGGGGTGAGGCCGCCGTGAGGATCTGCGCCACAGCTGCGTCCTCTGCCCGTCCCCCCGTTCCTCCCCACACCCACCCCCCCGCCGCGTTGGGTAGCGGGGCGGCTGCGTGGGTTGCGGGGGAAGATTGCTCAGGGCCACCTGCCCTGCCGCGCGGCCGCTTGGTGAAGTGGGGCAGCCTCAGGGGACAGGGCTGGGGGCCTGCGTTGCCACTCTGGGGCTGGCAGTGGGCGAGCCGCGCTCTGCCAGCAGCGGCCTTTGTTTGCTGGGCTGGGCGAGGGGCTGGACGCGGGGAGGGCAACAGGTCCGAGTCCAGAAGAGTGGCCGGAGCGAGGTGAGAGGGCTTGGTCTGGCCTCGGCCGCTTCTAGCCATGGAGGCGATCAACAGGAGGGATCTGCGGGAGCGGGGCAGGGGCTGGCTGCGGGGCCAGGTAAGCGCCGGAGGAGTAGCAGGAGTAGGGGATGGTGGTCCTGCAGCAACCGTCTGGCCGTAGCTTGTAAATGCGTAATAAGAGCCTGAAGCGCCAGGTGAGATCCGTGCCTTACACAGAGGCGTGCATAGGGCTTAGGCTTGTGATTCCAGGGAGAGGTACAGCATCCTCGCCCGGCTGCTGGGGACACCTCCTGAACCGCTGCCAGCACGGCTCAGAAGGCTGGCTGCTGACCAGAAGTGCCCTGCCGCTGCTCTATTTACCAACACTGCTGCTGGAGTCCTTGGAGACCAGGCCTTGCCCAGCTGCAGACTGTGGCTTTATGCTACAGAAGTGACATCATGCCTGGTGTGGCAAAAGAGATTGTAGAAAGCTTGGATCAGCCTGTGGAGAGGGCATTCTCGGCCCTGGGTTGATGCCTGGCATCAAAGCCAGGTGATTGCTGCACATGGTGCATTGAAACTGGTCCTTCACACGGAGCAGGGGAAACTCAGCTAGTTTGTGTTGTTGCTGTAGCCTGTGATAAGGAAGTTAGCAGCTTCCTCTTTTACAAGGCCCTGTGCTGAGATCTTAGGTCAGAAGGTGAAATCTTAAGGGTCCTTCATCTTCTGCTTCTCCCTAGCCATTTCCAAGTTTGATCCGGAAAAACCAGGGAAGTTTTGAGATGACAGAAGTAGCCATGGAGTGAGCAGTGGGTCCATAGCTGTGGATTTTAATGCTGATTTTGGAAACCAAAACGATTTGACGTGTTCTAGTTTTAAATGTTCTTTTATTGGCTTTGAAAGAGAAGTCAAATCCTCAGCTCTTTCCCCTGCAATTTACTGGAGTGAGCCTGTCCCTGCTTTTGTCTGGCCTCTTCTCTTATGAAAGAAGGAGCCCCACAAAATTAGTGTTCTTAGTCTATGGACAGTTGTGAAGCAAGGGGCAGGACACTGCACCTGCCCTTCTGACTGCCTTCCTCAGAGCCTGCCAATGCTCCAGATAAGGATTGCCTGCTAATGCGTTTACAGTTACTTAAAGCTTACGCTGGGAAGCGCAGAGAGACCTTTGCTGAGTTAGGTGGTTGTAAACAAGCAGATAGTGAGAGAGCTCTGCTTGTAATCCGTGAGAGCATTCTGCCTGGAGAGGATGTATTTCGTGACTTCAGTCTTGCAGAGCACTCCCAATGATGTGAAGATGTCATCGCGTTGGGATCCACGCCTCTGGTTCCCTGTAAATATGGTTTGCTGTCTAGCGGCAGTGCTCGAACAGAGAGTTAAGATTTCTCCTTTTCTTGCTGGATCCCTGATTCTTGTTTCTTGCTGGAAGACCATTTTAAAATGAGCCTTGTGCTTTGAAGTTCAAGTTGGAAATGTTGTGGGGAGGGCAGGGACACTGCTTTCATCTGCTGATGATGTCAAATGCTTCCCTCTATCTCTTTTTTCCCTTAAACTTCCCTTGCAGGTGTGTCTTTCATGGTGCCAGGCTTGGAATAACTGGCAAAACCGTGCCAGTCATTGAGCTTTCTCATCTCTTCTGGATGTTAAATAAGTGATTTCCTTTCCTTGCTGTTTGGTGTGGATAGTTGAGTCAGGGTTGTACTGAGGAAGGCAGCGTCACTACCTGTAAATCCACATTCCCTCAAAGGCTCCTTGACTCATGGATTGAATACCTGTTGCTGAGAGAGAATTTAATTAAGGAACTGGTCACTCTGGTGTAGCTCCTGGCTGGCAGTTTAGAAAGTGGGAGCTCCTCGACCTGGTGTGGCACAAGCATTGCCAGGATTGCAGAGGAGTGAAACCCATTTATTTCTTGTTCTTGCATCACAACCTTGTGTGTGGAAGCCTCTTGAAGAAACACCAGTAAAGCTGGGCTTTCATGGGGCTGTGGTCATTAGCTGGCAAACCTTTGCTTGAGCTATTGCAAAGTCTTTGTTAAAGGTGAGCTATGAAGTGCTAGAGCAGTGGACTTCAAGAAGGATCACAAAGTCGAGTCTGGAATAGAAAGGGTTCCATTCTGTTGTCTACTTTGAGGCTGATCAGTGATAGCAAGGGAACATGATGTAGCAGAGTGATTTTGGTCTTTTTTCCCCTTCCTTGGCAGAGACCTGAAAGTCGGTCCTTCAGAATGTTTCCTCTGTCTCTGCTTTTTAATTTGGCAGTCTGGCCTTCTAGATGTGATCACAGTGGCTAAAGGCTAAGGATAGTTTTCCTTTATCTTTACAAGCCAAGAAGTGGACTCTTCTGACTGTTTGGTTTTTTTTGGTCCTTTAGAAGAGATCTTTAGCTGGTAAATCTGTAGTGGTGGTATGATGCCAACTGAGGATCTGGATCTCTTTTTTCCCCTTAAACAAAGGCATTTTATGGTTTGTCTCCTATGGTGGGAAGAAAATGGATTTTTCTGTGCAGGCTGCAGCTCAGAAGCTATGTGTCCTATGCCTGAGTTGCATTCCCTGTTGGCCTCATCAGTCTCTGCTCTCCATCCTCCACGAAGTTTGGCAGTTGCCTCTCTCTGGGTCTGCTTCCTGCCGTGTCTAATGTTTGCCTCTGTGCTCCCCGTTTGTCAGGGCAGGTAGCTGCCTTGCAGTGGGCAAGCTGATTGTCGTTCTGCTCTGGCTGTGTGACCATCTACTCGACAGGCACATCTGCCAGGCCTGTCTGAGCGTTTCCAGCTGCTGATTCAGGCTGTGTCGGGAGCAGCTTGTTCTCCGGAAGTGTCGCTGGACTGGCCAAGCCACTTAAGGCTGCAGGAAATAGCATAATTAATGAGACTTAGTTCTCCCGCCTCTTGTACCTGACAATCTCGAGTCACTTGACAATTCTAATTAAAGCTAATCACACTTCTCTGTTTTTAGTAAATAGCTATTAGCCTGCTTCACTCTTGCTTTAACAAATGATAGTGCCAGGCAGCGTGAGTCATTGGAAGTTATGGGAATCCAACCAGTAAGAGCTGCCTTCCGGCCTCCTGGAGCAGGTTTACACATCTCTGGAGATGGTTCCTTTTACACCTGCTCTGGTGTAGGTACAGCATGTTCAGTGGGTGGTTTTTCAGTGCCTCATGAAAATACTTAGCTTTGTCACTCTCTCTTTCGCTGCAGTTGTGACTTGTACAGAAATAAACTCCCAAGGTCAAGCAAAGGCAATCGAAAAGTTTCAAAAGCCAACCATACTTTGAATTTGCCCTTCAGAGAAGGTTTGATTTGCTGAGGGGGGAGGGTGGGGGAAGGCAGAGTGTTGTCAGAGCTGGACTCTCACTTCTCCTGTTTCACATTGGCAGTGACTTCATGTGATGAGGACAAAAATGTAGTGCGGTGTGACCTAGCTCAGCCACAGGACTCTGGAAGATTGAAGTTTCACTGATGAAATACTGCTAAAGGGTGGCTCAGGCAAGATGTTATTAAAAACAGATTGACCAGCATCACAAAAAGAGGTGGAGTTAATAATTAACTGGGGGGGGAGTCTTAACGAGAATCCCAGGATCTCCCAGCTCAAGCGTGTGTCAGTACACCCAGAACTGTAAGAGGTGAGTCAGTTCACATAGCTTGGCAGGAGCTTGCAGGGTAGTGAGGATATCCAGGAGGAACTTATGACAGAAACTAGCAAGGTAACAGCTGACTTGACCCATCTGAAACTAGATTTGGTTATAAAACAACTGTCAAGTGGAGACTGAAGCTATAAATCTTCACCTGGCTTTGTCCCCTTGACAGATGGGTTGCTGTACCTTCAGTGGGAATGAGAGCTGGGAGGGTGATGACTGAGCTGCCATGGGAAGCATGCACATGAGCTGCTGCATAAAAAGTGGTGCTGGCAGAGGCTGGTCAGAATTCAACATCTGATCCTTAGCTTCACTCAGAAAAAGAGACAGATGTACCAGGGGAGAAAATCAAGTCACTGTCTCTCCCATGATGGATGTGCTTCTGGGCAGTGCAAGGCTGCTTAAAGATGCTCCTGGGAAGGAGTCTCTGAGCAGATGGGTTTCATGAGCAGATGAAAACGTGGAGGATTTGACAAGGGGAGCTTGCAAATAGTATGTCATGACAGGCAGCTATGGCAGATCCTTCTTTCAGCTAGAAACGACTTGGAGGATATTGGAAGGATTCTTGCAGCAGATAAACGTTCTCACTGTGTTCCCTGTCAGTGCTCAGCCTTTATCAGGGAAACAGATGATCCATCCAGCAGACCAAATTAATTGAATCCGAGTCATACCTACGCTTGCCAGGAAGAAAGATAATAGAGCAATGTGAGGAGCACCAAAAAATGTCATGCTGTGAGATAATTTGGATAGCTAGAGTGTTCTACAATTGAAACTGAGGAACAGGAGTTGGGAAGATGGAGTTGTTGGTCAGATGGATGGAAAGAGGGGGTTTGTGGTGTCTCTAGTTCAACTTGGCACTACAGCAGCAAGATGAGGGTCTTCTTTCACTTTGCATATGCTTAGTGCTGGCAGAGTGTAACGTCCGTGATCTATGGCTCATAGTGTGGTCATCAGGTGGAACACGTAGCTTGCTTCAGCAGGATGGCTGTGAACTGAAGAGCTGCATCTGACTGAGCCATTGCTGTTGCCTCCCTGCATTGCATCCTGCCTGTTTGGCCAGCTCAGCTGAAGGACTGTTCCCCCACTGTGGGGGGATGCTGGAAGGAGTTTTCAGGAAATGTTAAGGAGGAAATGGAGTCATTTTTGTTTTAAATTAGCCCAGTTGGCAGTTTGTGTTTATTTGTGGCACAAGTGGGATTTGCTGGTAGGAGCAGAAGTAAGTGCTGGCTTGTTTCAAATTTCTGCTGGCCAGCCCCAATGCTTTCCTGCACATATGCTTCCTCCTGCCTTTGGTAAAGCACACTGGCACCTCTTGTAAGTGGATATTGAATTCTGCTGTGATGGAGTGTACCTGCAAAGCAAAGGTGGGCAACTTGCAGCTATCATCCTTGCCATGCTACTTCTTATCAGCAGCGCAGGCTCTTCTGCATTGCAAAGATACTGCTGCCAGGCAACTCGTAGGAGAGTGGGAAGAGGATTCAGCCAGAGGTGTCAGTCATTCCTCGGTACAGGCTGAGTCTTGCAGGCTCTGTTTGTGTGGTTTCAGAGCCCAGAAAAGGTAACGGATTCTGAAGGCAACCCTGTGGGACGGAGTCTGTCCATGCTGTCCTGTGCCAGGGCTGTCCTCTGCAAAGGGAAGCTTTCCATTAAAATTTCCAGAATGATTTCCCTCCCCTGCCTCCCAGGGGTGTCTGTGGTGTGTCTGAGCAGATTGTTTTGAACAGTGTGCTTTGTTCTGAACTGCAAGGAGAGATGAGTTAGCAGCTCTGACACTTCAAGCGGTCCAAGTGCAGCCTGAAGTCTGTAAATGAAGTCAGAAAGTTCTCATGGTCATCTGGTCTCTGTAGTCTGCAGTCAGGAAAGAAGCCTCTCTGGACTGCCTTTACTGAACCACTTTAACCTGTTCCTGCACTTTCCAGTCAGTTGTGTGCAGTATTTCAACACTATACAGTTTTTGCTCTGGATTCTGGAGTCCTCTGGACTCGCTTCTCACCAGATGGTTGCAGTTGAGAACCTGAAAATCCACTGGTGTGGATGTTAGCTATTTAAAAAAAAAAAAAGGTGAAACTTCAAACTTTGATTTAATCTTCACATTGGCAGAAGGTAAATCAACTGTGTCAAGATCGATTTTTGAAAGGTTGAAAAGAAAGCTCTGGGTTGGTAGTGCATACAGTGACATCATAAGAAAGGCACAGAGCTGTTGGAGCCAGTCCAGAGGAGGGCCACAAAGATGATCCAAGGGCTGATCTGCTGTGAGGATAGGCTGAGGGAACTGGGGTTCAACCTGGAAAAGAGAAGGCTCTGGGGGTGACTTTAGAACTACCTTTCAGTACTTGAAGGGATCCTACAGGAAGGCTGCAGAGGAACTTTCCATAAGGGTGTCAGAGGCAGAACAGAGGGGAATGGATTTGAGCTGGGGGAGAGTGGGTTTAGACTGGATCTTAGGAATAAGTTTTTCAGTACAAGGCTGGTGAGACTCTGGAATAGGTGGATGCCTCCTCCCTGGGGATGTTCAAGGCTTGGGAATGGCTGAGTCTGTTTGTGGGGTGTCCCTGCCCGTGGTGGGGAAGTTGAAGTAGATGATCTCTAAGGTCCCTTCTAACCTAAGCCATTCTATGATGACAAAGCTAGACAGAGTTGGGGAAAAAAGAACTAAAAGTATATTTTCAGGATTTGCTGTTTGTTCCTTCTAAGTTTCCCCTCATTTTTATGTGCCTTCCACATTACAGAAAAACATCTTCAGCAGAGAGAAAGACACCAGGAGGTTTGAGTTGCTGAGTCTATTTTTGATGAGTTGTGCCAGACCATGGACTGACACATTGCTGGGCTTAAGAAAAAAAAAAGGTTTAAAAATAAACCCCAAAAAACCACCCCCAGCCTTCAAAGTGTGATTAATATCATGGCAGTGGCAGGTTTGACAGTTGAGTATTGATGGCTCTCCAGCAGAATCGCAGCTCTGGAGTTTTCCCTGCCGGGCAGGCTGTGCTGTGTGGAGCAGGGCAGGTGCAGCTTGCTTGGCCTGGTGCCTGCTTCCCTATGGTCAGATGATCTTTAATCGCTTCTCGCTGGACCTCTTTCTCGATGCCCTCTGGTGGTTCCCTGGCAGTTGTCTTCACTGCCTTTTTTCATCACTCTCTCCTTTTTGCATCTATCCATCCAGATCCTTTCCCCCCTAGGACTATAAAGTGTTTCCCAGTGGTGCTGTCTCCAGTGTGCAGAAGAGAGAATTTGAGCCTGCAGGAGTGAAGTGACCTGCTAGGAAATAAACCAGAGGAATAAAGGGGCTTAGACATGTTTCTAGTTGAAGGCAGTCTTAAGTGAGAAACCTGCTCCTTACTATATTTATGCTACAGTTGTCTCCATGTATCTGGTAAAAAGAAATGCTGTGGATTCCTGCTGGACATCTTCGACCATTTCTCCCATTTTCCTGTCTCCAAGGGCTCACAATGTTTTGAGGAATGAGCTCAAGGAGCTTTGGAGAAGTGTGCTTACAGTTCATGTAGAAGTAATGGCTTTGGTGGTGGTGCTGAGCTGTGTGCAGTGTCACCTTAGCAGGAGTTTGGAATTGGTGCATTTCAGAAACATAACACCAGAGTCAGTAAAGGTACATTGTGTACTCCCCTGTGCTGCTTGAACTCCTTTCTTGGCCTTCTCCTGCCTTCTGTGTTTGAATTCAGAATGTTTGTCCTTTCTTTCAGGGTCTTTCACAGTGCTCATCCTACTACCTGCAGATGATCTGACTTCCATCTTTTCCAGAGCTGTTGCAGTCATTCATGGTAGTGAGGACCTCCAGAGCTGCTCCCACCCAGGGTCTTTTATTGCAGCAGGATCTCATTGGAGTGTGCAAGCTCCTGAACTGTGCCAGGTGCCTCTGAGGGTTCAGCACTTGCAATTCTGATTCTACCTTTTATTCCTTAGGGCAAAGACCAGCAAAACTGGGCATTAAACCCGGACCCACTTCTAGTGTATCACCTTAGAAACCAGCCTTCCTCTTGCAAACTGCAGTGCCTTAAGCAATGCTAAGGCAATTTCCATGTCAAGAAAACAGTGGCAAGTGTGCTTACCTCCAGTGTTTTCTTGGAGTTGTGCTGAGGCCCCAGAGCAACACAGGCTGCTGCACTGTGTGACCTAGTAGGAACAGAAGACACTCTGAACCCAATTCCTCCTGTGTTTTCATTGCACTCAGCATAAGTCTATCTTCAGCTTGCTCTCTTCAGTGAGGAGAGACACCAAAGTAGAAAGGTCAGGTTTCCAAACAGGGGTTTTCAGACCTGCTGCAGGCAGCTTACTGTTAGCATTTGCCATGTTCTAGTAAGTACTTCACAGACTACAGTTTTTCTTAAATGAAATCATCCGTAAAACAGACCCTCAGACCCAACAAACCTGGTGTTTGTCCTACCAGAATGAGCAGCAACATTTGCATCTGAGCTGCATGGCACATGGGGCTTATGCAAAGTGAGGCTTGGGTGTGATGGGTTTTGTTCTCTGCCGTCGTGGCATATGGACGTGTACAAGCAGTAGCCTTGTCTAGCAAGTGTTTGGCACAGACTTGGCATTTCTCCTTTTCTTAATGTTTCCTGAATTGCTGACAGCTTCATGTGAAAAGTGACTGTGGGATAGGTGGAGGCTGAATACTGAACCAGAAAGTTGTTCAAACAGCAAATTGGGTGTCGTGGTTTCTCCTTTGTGGAGGCAGAGTCCGCTTAGACCTCAGCAGGGTTGAGCAGCTCCAGCACAGGCAGGGCATGCAGGCAGGGTCTTCAGCTCATTCTCTCACTGAGAGCCACAGCAAAAGATGTCGATCAGCTTTATTTCCCTAGAACCCTTTCCTTTTGTCTAAACCAATCTTCTGACTTCTCGTGGACTGATTAATAGGCCCAGATTTCTCTTCCCTGGATGCGAGTGTGTCCATCCCAGAGATAAATTTCTCTTGAAGAAAGATAAAAGAAAACTGCTGGATTATGTTGCTGGTGACAGATGCTTATCTCTCTAACAGCATTGGGCACGATGATAAAGCAGTCAAAGCATCTCTTTGTTTTTAAATTGAATGGGATGGCTCTGCTAATGCCCACTGTCAGTGAGGCTGATGAACATTAACTCGTTCTGAAAAACCAGAGCCACAGCCCAAAATCATCCCCCTGCCTTTGTTCTGCAGTAGAATGAGTGCACTGTTAGCTGCTAAATGTATTTTAATTCAATTGTGTTTGCTGCTAGGACAGGAAGAAAATCCGGGAGGTTGGGTTTTGCATTGCTGAGCGTCACAGATCCTTGTTTTTATGCATTTTGAGCTGATATTTGTGACAGAAGTGGGTCTTTACAAGCTGCTAGCTGTGCTCATAGGATGTAAGAATGCATTTCCTATTGTTTTTTTCCTTGTATCTCTCACTAGGATGAGGACAGAGCTCTTGATAACTCAGGCTCAGGCTGCATGCTGTACAAAGGCAGTGCCTTTATATGTGGCTACCAGAGAGGAGCTTATCTGAAGATTTCAAGGCAGTTTCTTCTTACTTGAGTTTCCCACCAAGATCTTAGCTCACAAATCTTTATTCTCTCCCTTGCCTTAAGCAAAGAGATCAGTTTGGTTTGCCTTCTCAGCACAGCAGGAACAGGAATTGCAATTAATCTTAGTCTGTGCTCTGATATCATCTCACTTGAATGTTGGGGTTTTTTTTTTGTCCACTTCTAAAAGGTCAGAACGTTTCTGCTGACGTTAAATGTGTTATGAGGTCAAATAAATGAGTGCTTGTTAAATGCTTTTGCAGAAAGCTGCATGCAGCAGATAATTTGTGTCTGTGTGTTCATTTCTCTGTTAGATAAATGCAGTCATAGTATTTCCTGTTCTACTTGCTGAGAAGCATTGATGCTTTGGAGGCCTAGGCAAAGGAGGGCCAGCAAACAACAAATTAAGGGATTGCTTTTATATTAATTCTATGTTAGGCTTTGAGGATCACCATGGGCTGCTTTCCCCAGCTGTTGTGCTGCCATGCTAGGCAGCTGATCAGAAAATAAATGTTTGGCATGGCAGCATGGGAGGGAAGCAGTAAAGCTGATGTTTGGGTTGTTCATCTGTCCGTGCTGAAGGAAAGGAGAGAAGAGATTGTACCATTTGGCTACAAATCAACAGCATCTGAGGTTTAGCCACAGTCTGTTTTCTCATTTGGAAATCAGGTAAAGAGACTGCCAGCCCTTGTGCTTTTGGGATGGTCTGTCCAATGCATCTGTTCCAGTCAGACAGGTCTTGGTGCTTTGCCTTGGAATCTAATTGCCTTTGACCCCAAGAAGAGCACATTTAGTCTCCTGCTTCCGTGCACTTGGAGGACAAGGCACATGCCTCACAAATTCCATGTTCTGAGCTCTGTTACAGCTGGGATATAGCATATCAGCTGCTGAGTCAGGGACTTGAAATTTGGAGGTGGTTCTGTTGTCTTGTGACTGTAAAGGTTGGCACTTGGTTAGTTCAGGAAGGCTGGGATGTGTTGCTTTGATTTACATCTAGTCAGCAGAACGAGGAAGGATTCTGCTTTGGCTTGCATCTTGTTCGTGGCCTGTTGCTGACTTAGGGTTCAGTCCTGGAAGTGCTCCTCATCTCAGAGGGAAAAGCAATGCTCTTGATGCAAATCTTTCTCAGTTTCAACAAAATTCTGGTGTATGTGGAGACCTGGGGCAGGACACAGGTGAGGACTACCTGATTTACTCCTCCAGAGAGTGTAAAAGAGAAGCCCTGTTGAAATCCAGAGATGCAGCTGCCTACCAAACAGCACACAGGCAGTCTGCTTAGCTACAGGCTAGCTAGAGAAACTCCTGACAAGACCCCTTTTGATTGAACAAGATTTCATTCCTAAGAAGCTATGAAGATAGCCCTGTGTCAGGATGGGTCTCCCAGAGCTCTCCCTGTACCTTTAATTGGGAAAGGTTAATCTGATTAGTGTTTGCAAAGAGCTTTAAGGATGAAAAATGCTATGTAAGTGCTGACTGTTATGATCATGATAGATATGCTTTATCAGCACTTGGCCAGATGAGCAAGACTTTTTTTTTCCCTTCCATGCTTTCTGGAGAGCAGAAGAAACAAATATTTCAGAAAAAGGGGGGAATTGGTGTCCTGTGGTCTTGTTGCTGTTTACCTCCTGCTGAGCACTGTGCATGGTCATAATGAAAGTTTAATTTCACCAAATGCTGTCCATCTGAGCCTGTGATACCCCTCCCATGTAGTGCTTGTAGGAATTTGTCGCTGGGAAAGCATGCAGAGAGTGTGCCTGGNATTCCTCCTTATCCTGTCATTACAAGCCCTTGTCAATAGTCACTCCCCTGCCCTCCTGTAGCCTCCTTCAGATACTGGAAGGCCACTCCAATGTCTCCTGGAAGCCTTCTCCAGGCAGCAGAGCCCTAACTCTCTCAACCTGAGCTGCTGCAGCCCTCTAAACATCTTTGTGGCCTCCTCTGGACTTGCTCCACCTTAGATCTTCTTTCTCAACAATGACAAGAAGACTTAAGAGGAGGAGTGTTGGAATCAGAGGTTTCCATAAATGATATTTTGGTAGCAAAGTGAGGAGGATTTCTGCAGGTCTCACTGTCTGACAGTGCTCACATATGAGGCTTCCCAGCAAACAACAGTAATGAGTTCAACCTGATTTTTGTGGTTGTTTTCACTATGACTTGGATGGTGTTGTCACTGTGTGATACTTCTGGCTGGTCATAGAATGTCTGGGACTGGAAGGGACTTCTAGAGATCGAGTCCAAACCCCCTGCCAAAGCAGCATCACCTAGGGTAGGCCACACAGAAGTGCATCCAGGTGAGTCTTGAAAGTCTCTAGAGGAGACTCCACACTCTCTGAGCAGCCTGCTCCAGTGCTGCATCACTCTCACAGTAAAGAATTTTCTCCTCATGTTGAGGTGGAGCTTCCTGTGTCCCAGCCTGTACCCATTGTTCCTTGTCCTGTTACTGGGCACCACTGAAAAGAGCCTGGCACCTTCATCTTGACACCCACCTCTCATATTTCCTGATGCTGATAGGATCCCCTCTCAGCCTTGCCTTCTCAGGACTAACCAGCCCCAGGTCTCTCAGCCTTTCTTCTAAGGAGAGATGTTCAGGTCCCTCCATCATCCTTTTAGCTCTCTGTTGGATTTTCTAACGCTGGGCTGAGGAGGTCACCTGCATGGGATGCTTGTGAGTTGTGCTGGGCTGCCTCTTACAATGATTTTCCGGGGTCCTGCCTTCAATTCCCCAACTGCCTTTCTGCTTTCCACCCTGCTGTTCTGGCAGCTTCCCCTTTGGCCAACCAGAGAGGTATTCACTCGGAACAGCCCTGGTCCAGCTGTTGTCTGCAGCCTACCTCCAGCGCGGTGCGTGGCTGCCGCTGCTGCGAGCAGCAACCAAGCCAGCTTAGCACGCAAGCTGCAGGAGCTATTTTAGCAGTGCAGCCACGTACTGACCTGGCCTGGCTTTATTCTAACCTGCAAGATTATCAGCTGTGCTGCAGCAAGTTACTCAGCCCAGCTTAGAGACAGAGCAGCTCTTAAGCTCTTGGACTTCTCTGTTTTGTCCACTTGAGAAATTTCCACTGCAGGTCAGTTTGTGTGTGTGGGTTCTTTCTTGGTTTAGTTTTAGTTTTGTCTGGTTGGTTGGTAGGGCTTGGGGTTTTTATTGGGGGTTTTTTTGGATGGTGGTGGTGGTGTTTCAGAATTTGATGCAGAGACTCAAACTGAGCAGAATCACATGTTTTATGGAAAAGAAAATCCTCCTGGGAGGAGCAGCCAGAGTTCATGATTAATTTCTAGAGCATGCATGCACGCCATGTATCAAGGAGGGAGGGGAGCTGCTTCCTTTATCCTTTATGCTGCTTCCATCCTCAAAAGAAACATTTGTAGATGGAAAAGCTTATAGATGTGGGATCAGCAAAACTGGTTTCAGCCAACAACAACACAAAAAAAAAAGACCCAGGCTTGAGGTGCCTTGCAGGTTCTGTCAGATGCCATTGGAGAGTAAAAAGATGTTTCCATCCTGAAGAGGGTTTTTAACTGTCTCTTGCTATCAAGAATAGTCCTGGGAGGTTGTTTCTTGCTTTGACTGCTGTCAGGTGTTCTGAGTATGAAAACAATAATAATAGTAAAGTGCAGTTACTCTATAAACTTCTTCCTTCAGAGCTTGCAGGGAATTACAGAGGAGAGGGTGATGCAGTGTTCCCTGCATTTCCCTTGTGGAAACTGGGGCAGATGGGAGAGCAGAACTGGTTTGGTGACTCGTGCACTTTTCTGGTGGCTGAGGAAACCCAGGTCCAGCTCCCAGCCTTCCCGTGGGCTTCTTGAGTGTCTCGCCAGTGAGTCACACAGGACAGCAGCTGGCAGGGCTGAATCTGGGTCCCAACTTTCTCTCTAGCTAACTGAACCTGACTTCTTCAAAGGGTGGTGCAGAGTTGGGCCTTGATGTGCAGTGCATCAGAGGTGTTTGGGAGACCAGGCTTGATGAAAAACATCATCTTAGCACTTCTGTAATCGTTTCCAATTCCATTAAGTGTTGGGAGAACACAGGTTGTGAGTGTTGGAGCTAGAGGAAGGCAGCAGACAACAGTTTAGTCTGGAGAAGACTGAGAGGGGATTTGGTAAATGTTTATAAATATCTAAAAGGACTGGATGTCAGGAGGAGGGGGGGACAGGCTCTGCTCACTGCTGCCTGGGACAGGACAAGGAGCAATGGATGGAAGCTGCAGCACAGGAGGTTCCAGCTCAACACAAAGGGGAACTTCTTGACTGTAAGGGTCCCAGAGCCCTGACACAGGCTCCCCAGAGAGGCTGTGGAGTCTCCTTCTCTGGATAGATCCTTTCAAGGCCTGTCTGGAAGTGTTCCTGTGTGACCTACACTAGACTGTCTGGTCCTGCTCTGGCAGGGGCGTTGGACTCGATGATCTCTTTCAGTCCCTTCCAACCCCTCATGTCCTGTGAGCCTGTGAACAGAGCCAGGAAGATATGAGAGTAGTCAGCGAGGCAGTGACTGAGCTGTGAATAAAAACTTATCCCTTTTGATGCAACCCTCAGCCACCACAGCTGCCTCCTGGCTGCTCTGACTCTGCCCTGCTCTCTCCAGCAAAGCCCAGGTCATCCCATGGGCTAGGAGGCTGCTGTCACCTTTGTGAGCTGAGCGTTCTGTCTCTCTTCCTTTCTGACCTTAGGTTTGTGTCAAGTCCCTCGTTCCCTCTGCTGGAATCTCTTCCTCTGAAGCGGTCACCAGCGTGTGGAGCCTGCCCCACACCCATCCCCTGCCAAACCACGGCCTTTACCTGTGTCTTCCGCTGTTTCCCGTGCGACCCGTCCTGCGGGAGTGCCTCCTGGGCCACCCCAGAGTTCAGCCAGCGCTCAGTGGCTCCAATGGTGAAGATGACAAGGTCCAAGACTTTCCAGGCGTATCTGCCTTCGTGCCACAGGACCTACAGCTGCATTCACTGCAGGGCTCACCTCGCCAACCACGATGAGCTCATCTCCAAGGTAGGTGCCTGGCCTCGCCCGCGGGGGCTGCGCGGACGCTTCCCGCCCAGGCAGCGCAAGGCTGCGTCGCTTCGCTCGGGCTGCAGGTCAGTGGCTGTGCAAGTGCCTGGCTTCCACTGGCACTGCAGTTTTTCCCTGGAAAATGGGCTGCCTGCCTAGAGGACCACTGTTTGTGAGCTGCCAGTTTTGTTTTAAGAGGCCATGAAAATAACTGTAGGGGAGAGGGTTCCAAATTTGGGGCTCTGGAGTGCTTACACAGGTGGTCTGTCTCTTCCCGTGGTACCGCTTCCTCCCTCATTTCCAGCTCTCCAGCTGATGGCCAGGGCTGTGTGAATTACCTTCTCAACACTTCCTGCTCGTGTGCATGCTTGTCAGCACAGCCAGAGGGTGGTTGCATGATCCTGGTTTGGAGGGGAAGTGTCCGAGAATGTTCTCTCTGTTAAACTCTGGGCTGCACTGAAGTCCTTACCTAAAGGAAGGTTCTCTGATGCTTTCCAAAGACTGAGTTGTTGCTCTGACACTCATGGTTTTGCCAGGAAACCAGTGAAAACGCAAGGGGTGGATGGTAGGATGTGCTCTCAGCTGGGAAGATTCTGTTCTCTCTGATCTGTTGATCACAAGGGGTCTTGAGGATAAGGTAACTTAAAAGCTTACAGAGCCATTAAATCAGGGGGCTTTGCAGAGGGAGCAGGCCAGCAGCAGGATCTCTTTCTGAAGTGTGAAAACTAAACTTTCTCAGAGTGCCTGCTGGAGCCTGCAGTGCCTGGCTGTGGTCAGGCATCAGGTTACCAGGTTCAGGCTGCCTCGGCAATCAACTGTTCTGTGAAGTTTATCCAGCTTACGGAATTTGTATTCAGAAAAAACAGGCACACGGTGAGATTTATTAGCTGAGACAAGAGGAAATTGCTCTGCGTGTGTGCATGGAACTTCAGCTGGTTCAGCTTCTTGTAGCAACCTTGGGAGAAAGGCAGGAGCAGGGGAGACAGGTGCTCTGCCTGGTAGAACTGTAGTGCTCCCCCTCTTGCTGTTTGCATAGTGAAGGTTAGGAGGTGTCACCTTTCCCCAAGGGCACCTGTCCTTACAGAGTTGACATCCTAGCAGCCCTGGAGGTCCTCTTGGATTCTCTGTGCTCAGATATGTCTTCTGCTGTTGGAGGCTGCCTCCTTCCTTTGTCTCTTGGTTCCTGCAAGGACCAGGCTGATGTGTGCCTCTGTGATGTTGTCTCCATGCCAAATATTTGCTGTTAAGTTTTCTGGTCTGAATAAGTCTGGTTGCAGACTGCCACGATTTTGCTTTTTGCAGTTTTTCAGTAGATGGGCATCCTATTAGGCTGTCACCTCCTGAGTCATTCTGGGCCTCATGAGGGTTGCTCTTGTTCTGGTACAAATGCAGTGGTTCTTAGCAGAAGTATCCTTGAGGACCACAAAGCTTCAAGTTTTAAAGAGGAGAAGGTTGTACATTTCCTCAACAGAAAGATGTTTTGAAATGTAAATGTCAACAGCAGCCTGTGCCAAGATCTGCATGTGAAATACATTGAAGCTCTTGGATTAGTTGTCTGACACTAGGCTCCTGTGCTCACTTGAGATACCTGTAAAATGAGGCAGTTGCTCCCCTGGGCCTTTTCGTTGGGAAAGATGTCACCAGCTGGATTTTGTTGGGACACAGAAGGTGCTTCCCTGGATAAAGAAGGAGATTTGTTTCACTCACTGTTTTTATGGTAGGTCAGAGTTTGTCCTCTGCTTGCTTTTTTGACCTAACTGGTTCCCAGCCGGGCCAAACATAAGGCTGTGCATGTCCTGTGCTTTCACCTTCCCCTCCTCCTTCCATTTCCATGCTCCTTCCAGCTTTGCAGCTTCCAGCAGGGCAATGCCAGTGCTGCAAACTGCTTGGAATGTGAACTTCTAGCTGTCAAGGCATGCAGAAACTGACCAGGAATGCTGACAGCTAAAATACGGACTGGAGAGGGAAGGATGAAAGCACAGCACAAGGCTGTGTGTATGGAATCATGGCTATATTAACTCAGGCTGGGTACAGTCTGCTTCTTCTAAAAGACCACTGTAGGTTGGGGTATAAATTTGTCCTGGTGTTGGGACTGTGTGGCTGATGAAGCACTAAGTGGGTTGTGCAGTTTCAGTGCACAAGGTTTGATGTTTTGGGTTGTATTTATGAGAGTTCTAAACCTTAATGAGATACATTCTTGGTAGCATTAAAAACCTTGTAAGAGTAATTGTGCAGTCCTAATTTGTACAACTGGCTACCAAACTGAGAGCAGAAGGGCAGCCTCTGCCTCCATGAGCTTCCAGTACCTGTGGAAACTTTCCCAGGCCTGGTCCAGTACTCATCTTTTTACCTGTTTGCGTTGGGTTGCAAACATCTTCCCGAGGCCTTCCACAAATCTTTCATCACAGCCTTATATTAGCATCTGAGAAGTAGGCAGTGCAGTTGCTGTGCTTGTTTGCCACACAAAAATGTGGCAAATGGAAGGAAGAAACTGAAAAGGGAGTGGGAGATTATTTTTTTTTGTCAAACCAGAGTGCTGCTCAGCCTGCAGAGAATCTCCTCTCGAACCTGACTGTGTCACTGCAATCAAACCAGCCCAAATGACACCATCTTTGGAAATGTTCCCTAGAAAACAGGATTTTATGTAACAGCAGGGTGGTGGTGATTTGGCTTGATGAAATTAATTTCTCTATGCCTTTTGCTCTGTGTTGTGCAGAGACCACATGAGAACTCTGCTGCTCTGCATGCCTTGAGCTTAGAGCTCCTCTGGATCCGTGCAGGCTGCAGCAGTGGCTCGTGTCGTCTGGATTGCTGCTGGAGCTGGATCCCAGGATTGTTCTGTGTCAACCCATACTTTATTTCCTCTTCATCCCCAAGTTTCCCCTCTTAGCCCTTGAGCACCAGTGTTAACTTACTGACTCGAAAGTGTTTTGCTAGGGCTGAGCATCCAAAACTTGGACAAATATTCCTTGGCAGGGCAGGTTTTGCTTTCTTCTCTACTTAAGGAAAACCTTCTGCATTAAAACGGGCAGAAGGTTTCTCAATAAGCCATTGCTATTTAAAGGGCAGAATCAATGTGGAGGCTTTTAAGAGAATCCAGAGCTGTTACATGAAGCCTGTTACCAAAATATTGCCTGCTTACTTGGCCTTTTATCTTCTGCAGCTGGAGGGAGAAAGTGGTTTAGTGTCTGATTTGTAATAAAATCTAAGCTGTGGGTTGGATTGTCTGGCCAAGAGAGCTCTTATTGACTCAGAAAATATAAGGTGATCAGATAGATTGGGTGGAGCGAGTAACTAGTTTCCCCTTTTTATATTCCTTTTGCTGTCTGGGTTAGCAGGAGTGGAGGTTCTTGTTCCCTTGCAGCCATGCATCATTTAGCAATCTGTGCCAAATGCAGAACGTACTCTGGTTTCACTGCTTTTTCCAAAGCCTAAGTGGACTGAGACTTTGGGAGCTCAGCCTTGCCCTGCAACAGATTCCTGTGTGACCTTCAGTAAGTCACTTCTTGTCCTTGTCCTTTCATTCCCCACCTGTGCAATTGAAATGCTGCTGGCCTGTCCAGCCTGCTTGGAAGATAAAGCTTTGGAGCAGGTACTGTCTGCTTTTAGGAATTAGTACAGTGTGTCCTAATCCTCTTTGGCTTTACTGTAAAAACAAAAATACCCTGCCAGGTGACTGTAGTTTAAAAGCACATTTCAATGCCTTCCAATTGCCAAAAAAAAAAAAGGGAAGATACTTGTTGTTACATTTTTTTTCCTTCCCAGGCACAACATGTTTTTTAGAATGTTTATGAAAAATACATATTTGATAATCAATGGTTGTGAAACCTCCCCAGGGATGGAGTCAGAAGAGCTTTTTCTGAGAAATGTGCCTTCTGCATCATATTCTAGTGGGGCCTGAGGGAGCAGCTACCATGATAGACACTCAGCAGTGTAAACAGCATCTTCGCTCTCTCAGTGACAGATTTGATGCTGGTTTCTACCTTACTCTCTGCTGTTCAGACTCTTTTTTCAACCTTTTCTCTTTGAACTCATATACCTGCTGTCCCGTGGAAAAGGGATGGCAAGAAGAGCAGAGAGGCATGGGCCAAGCACAGCCACAGTACTGTCTTGCCTGCTACCTTTTTTTTTCCTTTTGCTATGTGAACAGTAATTCAGCAGAAATATTCCTGATTATGGAAATATGTAGGGAATGTCTTGTGGGCGTCCTGCAGTTTCTTTTCTTCATGAATTACTGTGATCCAACTGCTAAACATTATGCACTGATGCATCCTCTGAAGTTAGCCTAAGGCTTGCTGTGGAAGTTTAATGTTTTCCTTTGATGTCTGCATGGGACCCTTACAGAACATGAATGTGAAACCCTTCAACACAAAAGACTGCAGCTCCTCCAGCATGGAATTCAGGAAGAATGGGGAACTTGTGTGTGCCTGACTTTCTCAGCTGGGGTTGGATTGTTGGCTAGGGAACCCTTAGAAGCTCTTCTCTATCTTTTCAGACGGGAGTTGCGAGGTCTAAAAGCAAACCTGCTCTCAGCCGTTGTGGCATAGCTGCTTCCCAGGCTAGCAGACTGCTGGAGCCTGAGCTTGTTGCTTCAGCAGCCTCTCGCTGAGTTTCATGGCACACTGAAAGCATCAGACTTTGCTCTATGTTGCAACTGGGGGCTCTTAAAAGGATCTGAAACTTTAGTGCTGGCTTTCAGCTTTGCTGATGAATTCAGCTGCTTCATGCACCGTGGTGATGTGCAGTAAGCAGCAGCTTGCACCACCTGTAAGTGAAATAAGCAGCAATTGCTGGGCTTTTTGAGGCTGCTTTTTCTTCTCCCTGAGTACGTGGGCAAGGCAGTGTGTAATGTTCTTAGTGCTTTGTGTCTCGTGAACCAGCTGATAGTTGTGTGTCACCTTGAAGAGGTGAAGTTATTTACTGCCTGTGGAGGGGTAATGTGCCCACACTAATGTCCAAGAGTAGTCAAGTGAAGAAACTGCCCTTTCATCACAGGAACAAAAACTGTGGGGTGAGGTGAGTATCAGAGAATCATAGAATGGTAAGGTTGGAAGGGACCTCATGGATCATCCAGTTCCAACCTCCTGCCATAGGCAGGGACACCTCCCACTAG
>VWYK01113198.1:24971-45744 GCA_013399775.1 Semnornis frantzii | reverse complement strand
GGCTCCAGAACTGTACACAGGACTCCAGTATCCCCTTCTCCTGAGGAAAGCTCTTAGTATTTTCCATCCCACAGGGTTTCATCTTGCTTTAAAAGTAGATCTTGTTTCTTCCCAAATATAATTGAAGTTCCCAGCTTCACGGTGATGAACTCTTAAGGCCATGAGGAACTATCACATCCTCACACCTGACCTCCCCTGGAGCATGGGCCAGTGAGTTTCATCAGGATTGCAGCACATCTTTCAGAAAAAGCATTTAGTCTTGAAGACTTCAGGAGGGCACATTCACTGCTCCCCTCAGTCAGCTTTTCCAGTGGTTGATCACCCTTACTATTAAAAATGAGAGACTTTGAGTTTAAATTTGCCTGGCTTCTGCTTCCTATCATTGGCCATTATTTGCTTTCTTTTGCTAGTGGAACTGATCTGCAGTACCTGCTGCTGCTCCTCTCTGGATCTTGGAGTAACCAAGGTCACTCCTGAGCAATCTTTGATAAGCTAAACACATTCAACTTTGTCATGGTGTATTTTTTTTTTCCCCAGTTCTGTATAATTTTTGTGGTTCTCTTCTGTATCTTTAGCATTTCAACATCTTTTTAGGAATGGAAATGGGGCTGGTCTCATTGTTCCAGCCTCAGGCTCAGCAGTGACAGCTTCACAGCATACACATTTCATAATTGCATTAGTCTTACTGGCTCAGCACAGCACAGTGAGCTTCTGTTCATTTATTAGCTCTTTATGCACCAGGTTTATCAATTTTATGCACATTTCCAGAAGCTCTCCAATAGCTTTTGGATCCTGCTTTTCAGCTCTTGTTCCCTAATGAGTTGTCACTTTGGGGTATTATTCAAAGCTTGCTCTTAATTGCAATTGTTGCTGGAGTTCAGGCTGGAAGTGATGAACAGCAAAGCAGGTCTGTGAGAAGTCATTAGTGTTCTTCAGCTTCCTATTTCACTGCTGTGAACTTGGGGTGTGGAGTCTTGTTCTTGGCTCCCATGAAGTTTTAAACTTTAGTGTGGGGTGAGAGCACTTCAGCTCTCAGCAGAACAATCTGCCATCAAAGCTGTAAAATTGGAGCCTTTTCCTTCAGGGTTTTGACCAGGAAATTGAGCACTGATTAGGCAGAGCTGAACTCCTGCAATCAAACTCATCCCTCAGGACCTTTACTAGACAGATTGGTGTTTGCTGTCCTTGCTGGCCTGCCCTCTCTTGCAGCAGGGAGGAGGGGAGTGAGGCTCAAAGGCTGTGGTTTGAACACCTCTCATCAGCTCTGAGCAGCCTTTCTTTGAGAGGGAATAAACAAACAAAAATGCCCTCTGCAGGAAAAAGGCAGGATCTGAAATCCGAGCTGCGTAAAGAGTATTTGTAGTGCCTAGCCCATAGTACAGCTGCCTAAATTAGCTCTTTCTGTCCTGGGTAATTGCTCCCTCTGGGGCTTACCCTACAAGTCACCCTTCTCCCTCAGTTCCTGCTGCCCATAATGGGATCTGAAGCAGCTCAGGATCAGGCCTCTTATTTAGTCAGGATGTGGTTGTTTAATAGAATGAGCCCAAGGTGATTTGTACCTCCTTGTATAATTGTGTTTGTGCAGCAATTAATTGCTCTGTGATTTTTAAAATCATTTCATTCTGCTCCCAACAAAGAAGGGAAGAGGTAATAACTCAGAACTGTTTAGAATTCCCTGTCAAGGAAGAGGGACAGGGTAAAAATGGATTTTTTTCTAATCCATCACTTTCTGTGTGGAAATAACTCTCCTTTCATCTGCTGCTTCCTCTGACTTAGAATTGATGACCTGGGCATAAATAAAATATTGTTCCCATTTATTATCCAGGGAACTGCCAGGGATGAAGGACAGTGAATCATCAGGGGTTTTGCTGCAACTGCTGCAAATCCTGAACAACTGGAGCTCGGAGCTGATCAGGTCTGAGCCTTCCTGGCTGCACTGAGTGTCTCAGTTGTTGGCCCTAGCAGTTGGCAGAGGAGGAAATGCCAGCAGGCTCGAAGGCTTGCTGACAGGGTGAGCTGCCCTGTGAGCTCCCCATGCAGGTGTGTGCTTCCAGTCTGATTTACAGCTGTGAGAACAAGCCCAGGGAAAAACACAGACAGGAGTCTCAACTCTGGGACCTCGTTTACTCTGTAATTGAGTCACACATCAATGTGGGGATTGCATTTTCCTCTACTGCCTCTGTAGGAGAAGACCCCTGGCTTCTCAGGAGGAATCTCTTGTGATAATTCTCTTGCAATCTCATTTTATAGCGGCAGGAAATGCTATCAGAGGGCTTCACATCTGTTTTAAGGGAGCTGTTATGTCTGCCAGCAAGAAACAGAACTCTCCAGGAGTCTGGCCTCTCCTGGAGAGGGGCCTCAGCATCCATCTGTCAGAGGTGTTTGGCCTGACAGTTTTTCTCAGGCAGGCAAGGACTGAAGCTTGAGCACACAAGGAAACTCCACCCAGAGTCTCCTCTCTTAAAACACCCCTGGGTCTGCACAGAAGTCCAAGCTGTTGGGATAAGTAGCAATAACAAAGGCTGAGACTGAGACACTCATTCCCTGCAACCTGGCATCTGAAGCTTTCCTGTGATCTGCCTCCCTTCAGCAGTGATTGCTACAGGAGGAACCAGTTAAGGTCAGATGAAGTTTAGCTGCTTCCGGAGTTATCTCAAATGTGAACACCTCAACTCCAACCCAGCCCTGAGAGGGGAGGCTGGAGGGAAATGCAACCATGAGCACACATGGGACCTGTGTCAAGTCTGGGGGAGGCTGGGCCAGTCCTACAGTCTGCCCTGGCTGGGAAACCTCAGTATGGGGGGCCCTGTCCTCTGACACACACATTATTGTTTCCACAGAGGCCATATCCACAGCAGTAAAATAACTTTCAATACCACACCACTTGTGTTATGGTAAGAGACAAACACTCAACTTGGGCAGCAGATTGAACAGCAAAGTGGAACTTTTGATGAATCTTCTCAGCAGTGAGGTGCAGGAATAGTGGCTTCACCTCACTGCAGTGCTTTTGCTGCAAAGCAAGTCTGCTCTGGTCAGCATTGGTGCTATTGTGAGCTTAGCTGTATTAACAGAGTGCAGCATTCCACTGGTACATGGACAGACACTATTATGCTGCTAATTAAATAACTTGTTGCATTAGCAGTTTCCATCTTGCATCCTAGTTCTGTCCTGTGTTTCTCTCTCAAACCCATGCAGTAACAATAATTAATGTGGAAGGAAAGGGCTTTACTCTCCCCCTTGCCACTCCTTTTGAAAATTATTTGACTGTTGGATGCTTTGAGCCAGCACCAAGCAACAGGAAGTCAACAGCACTCAAAAATGGAGGGGAAGACCCCCACAGCTGCTCCTGTAGCCATTGCAGCTTCACCAGGATGGAAATGCACTTTCAGTCTCTGTATCCAGAAAGACATCTCTGGGCTTTGTTGCCATCCTCCTTAGTTTTTCACAGTAAACAATGGAATGGTTCTCTCTGTATTGCCCTTTTACATACCAAAACATAAAGGCTTGCACTCAATGAGTGTCACCACGACTGAAGTGCCAGAGATGCCAGTGTCCACTTGAACTTCCTGCATATCTAAGAATGCTGGAGTCTGTTTGGAATGAGTGCATGAAGGTAGGGGGGATCAGGCCCAGCATGAAGACCTGGAAGATTTTAATTTCTTCCTCCCATCCTGTGTCATTTAGATCAGACAGTGAATGTGGAGCTTGCCACCTTGTGGGTGGCAGATGGCCTGCCCTCCTCCACTGCTCACTGTCCTCAGTGTTCCTGTGAAGAGCTTGGTGCAGTTCAGCTGAACAAACCTGGCAGCAGGCAGGTCTTGGGAAGCCTCTCGGGTTTGATGGTGGGGAGGTGTTGCTGAACAAACCTGGCAGCAGGCAGGTCTTGGGAAGCCTCTCGGGTTTGATGGTGGGGAGGTGTTGGGCTCCTGGTCCAAGTCACCTTCCACTTAATGTCCAGCAGGAATTAGCCAGTGGTCTTTGTGCACAGGAATTTGTGGCTTCCTCTCTTTAATCCCTCTGCAGGCTGCCTCAGCTTGTTTGGAGTGCTCCATGTGGGAAACAAAGCAGCTCTCTCAGACATGCCTACATCCCCACTCCTTCCCATGGGTTTAAAAATGCTACTTAGGCAAAGCACTTGCTCTTATTTTTGCCTGATTAAGCAGTCTGCTGTCAAAATGTGTAGTTCCAGGAGGTGGTGGAGATGATTGGGAAAGCATAGATCTCTTTTAGCTCTTCTCTCTAAAGAGGTTTGTTTCCCATGAGACAGAAGAGAATTTTACCTGTACCATACATGTGTACAGAGAGCACTTTGCTCCCTGGCAGCAACAAGTCCTGGAAGAGATGGGGAAGAAATCCACACCCCACTTTGACCTGGTCAAAGAACTTGATTCTCTGGTAGATCTTGAGCTCCTGATCTGAAGTGGGGCATGTGGCAGCCATCCACACTCACAGAAGCTATTCTGCCCTTTTTCCTCTGGCCTGCCCGGTGCTGTGTTACTGCAGGAATGGATTTTCCCTTGGCAGAGGGAAGCTGAACGGGAAAGGAAGGGAGTGGCTGCTCCCTGCTCTCAGGGGGCTCTTGTTCACACAAGTCTAACCTCCCATCTTGGACTACAGAGAAGAGGGAGATGTGTCTCCTGACCTTACTCTGCTGGGTTTTTGTGGCCCCTAAATAAATCAGAGTTATTTCTTTTTAAAGTAAATGCTGCATCTGCTTTGTTTCCCACAGTATTTCCATCCTTATTCATCCTAAAGTCACGTTTTGAAGCACAGCAGCAACCAGAGCCCATCAAAATCACAAGAGAAGCCCCAAAGTGCTGCAAGGTTTTATAGGAGTAATAAATCTGTTGTGTTTTATTCTTTGCCTTCAGTTGTTTGTTCCTTTAGCATTCACGTTTAGAAATTTCACTTTGAAGTCAGTGGGCTACAAAGTCATTTAAAAACAAATAAAAGCAGCCCAGAGCTTTAATGAGGACTAGCACAGGACTCATGATAACAACGATGAGCACGGTCTGAACCCAGGCAAAGTCTGGAGGGCAGCCTGCCAGGCGTGTTGGAGGGAGAAGGGGACAGAGCAGCTACTTTCTGTGCTTAACAGAGTCTTGTTCAGGCTTTAGCTTGGCAGGGCAGTGCCTGAAACAGTGTTAGAACTCTGTGCTCTTCAGGAAAAACAAACCCTTTGCTTCTAGGTAATTTTTATTTCCCTGAAGCCTGCTCTCTGTTAATTGCAAAACCTCCAAAGAGGCCTCTCTGCTGCAACAGTGCTGTAGAAATTCCCTCTGAAAGAGATCTCCCCTCTGGTGGTAATGGGCAGTCCTCCTGACACGTGAATTGATAACTGGGAGTTTGCTCCTGGACCCTGACCCATTTCCATCTGTTTGTACAGCCTGTGTGCCTGGGAGCTACCCAGCTCCATCAGAGCATTGGTGTCACCTTGGTGCTGTGCTGCTGCGCCTGGGGCCGCTGGGAAGAGCAGGAGGGAGCAGGGCTCTGGGGCTCGCTTCCCATGGGAGCAGGCTTCTCTCTGCTCCCCTTCGTTTTCCATCCTCCCCAGCAGTGCTGATTATGGTGGAACTAACCCTGCAGGCTGTGTGCTGAGTGTCCTCTTGCACCTCACAATGCTTTTTTTTCCTTAGCATTTTTGGGAATCTTGTGACCAGTGCTGATTTGTCTGTTTCAACTCCCAGAGGCATGAGAGGAGGACAGAATCTCAACTCAAAACCATGCAGTCTTCTTTAACAATCAACTCAACTACTGCTAACAGTTCCCTGAATATTGAGCCAGGCTGAGCATTTTAAGGGTCAGAAGTGGGGGAGGCTGACATGTGGCACTGGGACACTTGGATTTCAGGGTACAGCAGCATCTGTGACATGAAAGCTGTGTGAGCACTGAAGGGCTCTTGTGAGTAAGTCTGGAGATGGCTTCAGCTGGTGGTGACAGCAAACTTCTTGGCAACCTCTTGGGAGAGTTCTGCCCTTCAGTCTCTGCTGGTTGTGGCACCAGGGATAGAGGACTTGCACCCAGCTCCTGAAGCTTCTGTAGCATGAAACTGCTCCAGAGGCTGAGGTTCTCCTCCTGCACACAGAGCAGGGATTGATGCT
The DNA here is from genome assembly GCA_013399775.1 of Semnornis frantzii. Lineage (NCBI taxonomy): Eukaryota > Metazoa > Chordata > Aves > Piciformes > Ramphastidae > Semnornis > Semnornis frantzii. The sequence continues at coordinate 39,643 of VWYK01113198.1, read as the reverse complement.
TTTCACGCAGAAGTGTGAGGTCATTAAGTCACTTTTCTCCATTAAATTCACCTTTTCCCTGACAGCATCATCACCTAAGCCTTTCTGAACAGCAGAGAGGTTATTCCAGGGGAGGTAGAGGTGGAGGTGATGCCTGCTGGTGTTTTTGTGGGTGTACTTTCAGACCTTTTGCACTGGTCTGGCCACAGGCCGTCCCCACCTATCCTGTGCAGTGAAAGTGCTGACTTGGTTCCTCTTAGGACAAAAGCCTCTTATCAGGAACACACCTCCCCCCCTCTTTGGTGGAGGGCTCCCTGGTGTGGAGGGATTGAGGGGGTTCAGTGAACACCTGCTGCTGCCAGGAGGCAGAAAAAATGCTGCAATGAATCTCCCATCAGCATAATGAAAACAAAAAGCAGTAGCATCTTTCATCTTTCCAATCTGTGCACCTCCCTTCTCACAGACTACACAGCCTGAGACACAAACATGATGTAAAACTGCTCAGGTGTAGGATGAAACACAGCAGGCTTGTAGTTACTCACTGTGTACTCACAGAGCAGCATAAGCTGCTGGGGAATAAGGCCGTGCTGAATTAATTGAATTACCCCAGAGATGAGTTTGGTCCACTAATTCCATATCGACTTTTGGGCTTTAAATAGCATTAAGGCCCCATGTTAAAACTCAATTAAAAGTCAGGAGTAAGGCTGGAAGAGGGTAAGGTCACATCTGTGCACGAGGAGGAATAATGGAACCTCTTCCCTTGACAGGGGTCTGTCTCTGGCAGAATCGGAGCAGAATTGAATCTCAGTTTAATCTGATCATTGCCTGCCCCTTCTGTGAGGAAGAACAAGGGGGAGTTAATGAACCCTGAGGAGGGCTCTGTAGTTTGTGCAGATACAGGGACCAAGTAATTGAACTGGTGTTCCCTTGGGCATGATGCAAGTAGATGGTGGAAACAGCTCCTGGTGTCTAGGGCAAGACTCTGGCAGGAGGTATCCCTGCCTGTGGTGGTCTTTAAGGTCCCCTTTCCAACTCAAGCAGTTCTGTGATCCCCTGACCTGCAGCAGGTACTTCTTTGGTTATATTTTCCCAGCTTTCTTGGCACTGCACAGTGAGTCATGAGTAAGCTCCTGGTAGAGTCATCATACCCCTAGTGCAGTTACTGCTCCTCCGCACACATCGCAGGGCTTAGCTTTGGAACCACATCGGTTTTGCCATCCTTAATAGGGTTTGAAAGGTGCCATTAAGGCAGAGCTTTCTGTCTGATGTTGGTTGGTAGGTGGGATAGCAGCCAGTAGGAATTGGGATTGAGTGCAAAAGGAACAGATAAAATTTATAGGTGGTGTTGTGCAAATGGCTGCAATTACTTACAAACAAAAGCGGTAGGTGTGGGTGGGAAATCAGTGCTAGCAGCTAGCGCTGAAGAGATCCTTGGGTGAACTTCTCTCGCACAGGCTTCAGTGCCTCTTAAACCAGATTGTTCCTTTTACCATTTTTCAACTATTCTGCCCCAAAGAGGATATCACAAGCACAGAAAACAACGTCCTGGCTTTTGGAGAGTCCAGATGGCTGTGGTCATTTGGCTTCTGCTGCTGCCATTTCACATTGCCTGGGACGTGCTGACTGCCGCCGATCTCCAGCAGCGGCTTTGGGCTCCCTGCTCCTGTTTGCATCCTTGTAGGGAGACTTGCTGGTAGCTTTCAAGAGAGTGGTGTGGAGGGGCACACTCTGTTCCTTTTTTCTCTTGTACCTCCTTGGGACCAGTTGCCTTTTCATTTTTGCTTTATTGCTTTCTTCAAAGGCTGCCAGCTGGCTATAGGTAAGTGAGGGCTTTCTCTGCTGCAGTCTGCAGAGAACAAGCAGCAGTATGGAGCCATTTAGTCCTGGCAACTGCTTCCTATTTTTCCAGATGATTCCAGCCAGCTCTTTTTGTGTTTAGCCTATTGTTGAACGCTGTCACAGAGACTTGGGGTATTAATCCTGTCATCTGTTCAGTGTGCGGAACCGCTGAGTGGGCTGTGCAGTGAACAAGGAGCTGTAGGTACTGGGGAAGAGGTCTGTGGCGTGTGGGTGTGTTTGGAGCACATTCAGAATTCATGCCTCTCCCTGCCTGGAATGACTGAATGGAAAAATTTCCTTCTGTGTCTCCAGTGGTCACCAGTAATGGGAATCTGCAAGTGCAGAGATGTGATGGTGATGGGAGGGCAGGTGGAACGTGGAGCAGGCTGGAGCCATGGAGGCGTTTGGCCCTTCTCTGCCTCTGTGGTTGTCTGTGTGCTCTGCAGGAGTCTGCAGCCTTGCTCAGAGCAGAGAGATTCAGCACTTGAGGCTGAGGCCAGAACATAACACATGGACTAAACCAAAATGACAGCTCCCAAGGTCATGGGTGTTGAACATACAAAGATTCAGCTTAGAGTTTTGCAGGCTGAGTCCATCTCCAGTGAGCAGAATGTGTCTGCCACAAAGGAGCTGGCACTTCTCAGATGCTGGCTGCATGTTAGGCTCCCTTCTGCAGCAGATCTGGTTTAACAGCCTCTGTGAAACCCAAACTCCCCATCCTGCAGACTGTCTCTCACCAGAGCTGCAGTTCTGCACTGTGCTTCTTTGCCAGCAAATTCCGTTTGAGAACTTCCTACCCTGAGCCGCTTGTGTCTGCCCCCAAACTGTGATTATTAAGTGGTCTGTGTGATTGCCCTTTTAAACTGGATCCATGATGTGGTACAAGGAGGGAAAGCTATTCCCCTCAAGCCCACTCACCCCCCCCACAGAGTGGTTTTGAAACGAATGATTTCACAGATCTAATTTGGAACCATCACAGCTGAGGGGACCATAATGAGTGTCTCTAAATTGGGTGATAGGAACTTCTTAAACCAGAGCAGCTGCCAAAGGCATCTTAACATGGAGCTTCTGCTGTAAGGAGAGGCAGCTTGGCAGGCAAGGATCTGCAGCCAAAGAGCTGACTCCAGGTTTGTGGTTTCCCACCTGGGTACTCGAATCAGCACTCTTTAGGCCCTGCAGCTTTCAGATGCCTCCATGCTGAGTAGAGCACCCAGGAGCGGGGAAGGTTCTGGGAGGTGAGAGTCAGGAGGAGCAAGCCCGTGGCAGAAGCCTGTAGCATTTCTCAGAGAGCTGAGGGAGGATGGGGAGGGAGAGTTTTGTTGCTGGCATATACAGATGTGTTTCCAGCCAGACACTGAGCCTTAGCAGTGCAGAGAAAAATGTGTGCTTGGGCTTTCAGTGGGAACCAACAACAGCAGCATATCCCTTCCATTCCTTGTAGCTGGAGAGCGGTGCCAGGAGCTGTTGTTTCAGGGAATAAGATGTCCAAGTGTACGTGTGAGATACACCTTTGTGTATCAGGAACATCTACCCAGAGCAAGTGCTTAGCATAAGAATTAGGTCTCACTGGCACTGCTCAGGGCAAACCTGGCATGGTTGTGGAAGTCTCTTTGTGTGCCTCTTACAACAAGACAGACTAAGTGTCTGTGTTTAAATACAGCTGCTCCTGCTTTCACACCTCACATCACAGCCTGTGCCTTTTTTTCTGGAGTGCCAGCAGGGCAGGAACATCACCAGAAAGTGCTTAGGTTACAAGACCCAGTTAAAACCTGCCCCTGCTACCTTTGTAAAGATGCAGGCAGCTTAGTACTGCAGACAGCAACGATGCAGAATCACAGAATGTTTGGGGTTGGAAGGGACCTCCAGAGATCACTGAGTCCAGCTGCCCTGCCAAAGCAGAATCACCCAGGGCAGGCCACATAGAAGTGCATCCAGATGGGTCATGAAAGCCTCTAGAGGAGACTCCAAAACTCTCTGGACAGCCTGTTCCAGTGCTCCATAGAATCATGGAATCAGTCAGGGGTGGAAGGGACCACAAGGATCAGCCAGTTCCAACCCCCCTACCCTGCGCAGGGACACCTCACACCAGCTCAGGCTGGCCACAGCCTCATCCAGCCTGGCCTTAAACACCTCCAGGGATGAGGCTTCCACCACCTCCTTGGGCAACCCCTGCCAGGCTCTCACCACCCTCATGCTGAACAACTTCTTCCTGACATCCAGTCTGAATCTACACATTTCTAGCTTGGTTCTGTTCCCCCCAGTCCTGTCACTACCTGGCAGCCTAAAAAGTCCCTCCCCAGCTTTCTTGGAGCCTCCCTTAAGATACTGAAAGGTCACAATAAGGTCACCTCAGAGCCTTCTCCTCTCCAGACTGAAGAGCCCCAACTCCCTCAGTCTCTTCTTACAGCAGAGCAGCTCCAGCCCTCTCATCATCCTTCTCTGGACACCACCCTCACAAGTAAAGAAGTTTCTCCTGGTGTTGAGGTGGAACCTCCTGTGTTCCAGCTTGTACCCACTGTTCCTTGGGCACCACCAAAGAGAGCCTGGCACCTTCATCTTGACACCCACCCCTCAGATATTTCTAGACATCAATGAGATCCCCTCTCAGCCTTCCCTTCTGAAGGCTGGTGAGCCACTGGTGCTTGCCAGACTGCTTTTCACATGGTTTGCCCCATCCTTAGCTGGCTGGAGGGTGGACATTAAGACTGGAAGGTGAGCAGTGGCACATGTTGAAGAGTTCTGCTTGGGCAGGAGAGACATTCCTCTGACTTTTTTGCCATTAGATACTCTAAGGCATGAGCTGGAAGGAAGGACACCTCTGCAAGAGTGCTGCTGTCCCCTGGGAATGGGCTGGGATGGTGTCCAGTAAGCAGCTTTGTGCTCAGGGCTGGGTTTGGGCTTGTTGTTTGTTAGGGACAGGCCTTTGTAGCGCTAACGGAAAATCCTCTTTCTGACCCAATAAAAACTTTGCTCCCATGGTTGTTGTTATTGGCAAACTTAGTCAGTCTGGTGTTTATGGAAAAGCATTTGCTGGGAAGGACTGGGTGGTTAGCAAGCTTCATCTGCTTTCACTTTGTACTGATGGCACACATGTGGCTGTGAGACCTTCTGTTCCATGCCCCCTGCACAGTCCATCCTTGCTGGCATCCCTCTTCTGCAGCAGGCACAGCCCCAGCCCCTGCTGGCTGCTGTAGCAAGGTAGAGCATTGCCTGGGGCTGCCTTGGACTCTTCTTTCTGGTCCCGGGAGCATCAGCTTTTTGTTCCTCCTTTACCACCCAGGACGCTGAAACAATGCAGTGTGTGTTTTGTAGCAGTCGGGCCAGACCTAGTTGGCATGTGGGGTATCAGCCAGCTGACAGTAACAATAATAAAGAACTGGAGTGCTGCAGAAGGATTAAAAGAAGCCTCTCTAATAAATGCAATTACACAAACATGCTTGAGCCATGTGTCCTTTTTAATTCCTTCCCGAGAAAAGAGGCATTCCTCAGGGCACTGCTTTTGTCTGACTGAAAGAGATACCCAAGTGCCTCAGGCATCCTCTCTGAATCCAGAGTGGCTCTACCATGCCCTGGCTGGCAGCTAATATTGGGTTTGAGATTCCTCTGAAGAACAGTTACTCCTCCAGGACTGAGACAATCTTTTTGCCAGGCAGTGCCATTATAGCTGGCAGAGCCCTTTCTGCCATCCAGACCTCACAGGCAGCTTTCACTGCTGGCTGTGGCTCCCTGCCTGCATGCCCCATGGCATTGCGATTGCCCACAGAGGTGCCTCTGCTCTGTGTTGAGGAGCCCCTTCCATGGCTTCTTGCAAGTGAGGGTCTTCCAGTGGGCTTTCACCACTTGGAGAGTGTCTTGACACCAAGAAGGGCCCCAGGCTGTACTCATCTCTTGTCAGGGCACTTTTAAACCACACCTTTAGTGTGGTGTTTTCTCTCCTGCTGGTGAGTGAATTTTTCATCTCTGCCTTTCACATGCACAGGACTCATGATGGAGAGAACCTATTACAGGCTCTCCCAGAGCTGCTTGCTGATCCCTTAGGCAGCACCCAAGAAGTACTGGAGCTTTTGGGTTGGTGTCCCAGCTCTGGGAATGATGACTGTTAGCTGGAAACATGAACAGCTTCCTCAGCACAGAGGAGGCAGATAATTCATGCAGATGTATGTGTGGCTGCAAGAAGGAGGGTCCAGATCCATCTACAGCCTTGCTGCTTCTCAGGCATGGATAAAGAGCAGTGCTGGTGGGCTGGGGACATAAACCCATGAGTGTTCCTTTTTTGTCTGTCTAAACTCTGCCTCCCCCATTTTATGAGCATTTACTCTGAAGCCATTGCTCATGTTCCAAGTTCCATTGCAAATGTTCCAAGGTTCCTGGTAAGGTGGGGGGGAAAGGATTAAATGGTCCAGAAAAGCTGCTCTTTGACTTCCCCAGCTCCTTGCCCCTCAGTACATAACTTCTCAAAGGTATTTCAGTAAGGTAAGTTGTGCACAGAGAGCAGCTGCACTCTTGCTCCTGAGCACCCAATGTTTAATTCAGTGTGTGCTTGCCATTAAAAATGCAGGTGGCACTTGCTGCCTGAGCCAGCTCTTGTAAGCATGGCACTGGCATGGGGCAATGTTACAGGCTTGGCACAGATGGATTCTGCTGGCTCCTGCAGGCCTGTTGGCTTCCTGGAGCATCCTGCTGGGTTGGCATTGGCCCTCTGCCTTCAAAATGTTGCCTTCTGAGGGTGATGCTTTAAGATCCCAAGGAAACATGGGGCAGAGAGGATGTGCCATGCCTAGTGATGATCTGCTGTGGTTTCCTGTGCTCTGGTTCTCTTGTCTGTGTTCATCTCTACCTAGTTGTATCTCATCCCATGTTTAGATCCTGTCCTGAAGACCTCCCTGGAATGTGAAGGCTTGCAGGCACCTCAGCAAGGCTGAGGTCTTCTGTGAAGTCACTAGAGCAGAGGTTGTGCTTGTGTACACAGCACCTTGCACACATAGGTCCTAGTCTCTCTCTTTGGCTCAGCATCCACCTGTGCAGTCTTCCTAAGGGGAACCCAAGTGCCCTGGGAAGCCTCCATGAGCACCAGACCTTTAGAAAAGGGACTTAGATGGATGCTTGGCAGCAAGGCTGCATTAGGTAAGGTCAAGGCAGCAGTGTGAAATTCATAAACAGGTCTGAAAGGGTGAAAATGGTTATTGCTGGCATATGAGAGAGAAAACAACTCTTGAGAAATACATTGGGCTGGTAGGGGAGTGAGAGTGCTGGTGAGAGCAGGAGAAGTTCCCAGCACCCTGTGTGAAATGGGCAGGGGTCAGAACTGGAGGCAGCTGTCCCCATCTGCAGGGTGAGATCTGTCTCCTGACACTGTGCTCCAAGGACTGGAGCTGTCTGTGTTTGTCAGCTCACAGCTGCTGTGACAACCATTACTGCACTGGTGGAGGACAGGTCCTGCTTTTTACCCTTTTTCTCTCAACCAGCCAACTGAACTTTGTTTTCTTGCCTTGCAGTCCTTCCAAGGAAGCCAAGGACGAGCATACCTCTTCAATTCAGTGTGAGTATAACTTCATCTATGCCACCTCTGCATCTCTTAGGAGAGATTTAAGAAACCCTAGTGAAGAGGAGAACAAAAGGCTGGTCTGCCTTTAGAAAATCTCAGCTAAGCCTTGGGAACTTGCTGGAAGTGGTTGGAGAAAGAGGCAGGAAATAGCACTGACTGCTGTTTGGTTTTGTGCTGAGGGTTCAGATAATCAGCTATCCATATCCAGTTAATACAGAATGTTTCCCTACAGGAAAAGGAGTTTTTGTCAGGGATTGAGGAGTAGGAGCTAATGGATGAGTCATTCTCTTCTCTGAGAATGCAGCTGGACCAAAGAGAGTTTTGTGAACCTGGAGAGTAGAGGATATCTAAATGCAAGCTTGCTTCACAGGGCTAGCACGAAAAAGGAAGCATCATTTTCCCAGCAGCTCCCTTTTGGTGAGATCCCTGCTGAGATGTCTTTCAGCAGAACTGCTGATTCCACTTCCATTTGGGCAAGTGAAAGTGCCATTTTACCAATCTGAAAATGAAAATCTTTCTCAAATGCCTTAATTAGTGCAATTTGCTGGAATGTTATTAATCTTCTGTCCAAAGCTTTAGGGTCAAATAAAAATTCTCTTTCACCTTTTTTTGTTCTGTTCTGGAACTGCAAAGAGATCTTTGCTCTGGGCACAGCTGTGGTCCTCAGTGTGCTGAGCTCCTGGTGGACAGCAGGTGACCCGTGGGACAGCAATGTGCCCCTGTGGCCAAGAAGCCCAATGGGATCCTGGGATGCACTAAGAATCCAGCAGATCAAGGGAGGTTCCCCTCCTCTACTCTGCCCTAATGAGGCCTCACCTGGAATATTGCATCCAGTTCTCGGCCCCCCAGGTCAAGAGGGACAGGGATCTACTGGAGAGAGTCCAACAGAGGCTACAAGAATGATGGACTGGAGCACTGCCTGATGAGGAAAGGCTGAGAACCCTGGGGCTGATTAATCTGGAGAGGAGAAGACTGAGAGGGGATCTAATAAATATCTGAGGGCTGGGGGTCAGGAAGGAAGGGACAGGGACAGCCTCTGCTCACTTCTGCTCTGTGATAGGACAAGGGGCAGCAGATGTAAATGACAGCACAGGGGGTTCCACCTCAACGTGAGGAAGGACTTCTTTACTGCAGGGGTCACACTGGCACAGGCTGCTCAGAGAGGTTGTGGAGTCTCCTCCTCTGGAGACTTTCAAGCCCCATCCGGACGCATTCCTGTGCGACCTGCGCTAGATTAGCTACAGACCTGCTCTGGTCCCTTCCAACCCTACCATCCTGTGATCCTGTGAGCTGCCTGGTTTGTCCAGCACTGCAATGACCTTGCTGTCAGCTTGGCTGTGGGCTCCTGCTGTGGGCAGGCACTGACAGGGAGGTCTCTGCTCTCTCCCCAGAGTTAACGTGGGCTGTGGCCCCGCAGAGGAGCGAGTGTTGTTAACAGGATTACATGCGGTCGCAGATATTTACTGTGAAAACTGCAAAACCACACTGGGTTGGAAATATGTGAGTATCACTGGCATTTGGGGGCTTGGGGGTTGCCTTTTTTTTTTTTTTTTTTTTTTTTTTTTTTGGACATTTTTTCNTTTTTTTTTTTTTCTGTGGACATCTTTGCTCCAGCCCTCCCAGATGGGATGTATGTGGTAAGGAGGTCTGGTGGAACAGACCATTCACTTGGGAACCAGAAATGCAGGTTCTGGTCTGCAGCCACATCTTCAGCCACATCTTTTCTTTTTTTAGCTTCCTTCATGCATTTCTATTTTACCTCCTGTCTTGTGCATGTTGCACTCATTCAGAGCAGGATCCCTCTGTGACTAATGTATTTTTTTACTAAGAATATACACTGTGGGCCTGGGTTTGGTGGGTGTCCCTCAGTGATACTTAATATAAATGAGGATAACTGCAGTCAGCCTTGTGATTCACACTCTTTTTTTTTTTTTCCCTCCCCCCAGATGATGTCAGAGTAATAGAATGATCCATATATTGCTAATCCTGTGGCCTTCCCAGTGGAAATGCTATTGGACATGAGTTTATCTGTTTGCTGTCTCTTGCTCTTCATAAATTCAATTACCTTCAAATAAAGGCTTATGCTGCATCCTGATTTCTGCTTCAGGAGGCACGCGGTGTGCTTGCTTGTCAAAACGTTTTGGCCAGTGTCTAACCCAACCCTGCACCGTGTCTGTGGCCTCTGGACAGAAATAGTCTTTAATAAATCAGTTGAAAGGCTATAAAAAGTTAAAAGCATCAAAAATGGATGCAGGAGGAATTCATGCAGAAACACAGAATGGCTCTCACACTGGAGAAAGACATCAAGTGCTCAAATTGAGTTGATTGTAAAGCAAGACACACAGTTTTGTAAACAAGCCTCTCCAGCAAGAGAATTGACATTCTTTGAGGTGCATCACGTGCAGACAGCACACCTGGGCACAGCTGAGCTGCTTTTGAGGATGCAGCCTCAATAACAGGAGTCCCTTCTGTTTAGGGGTCCCATAGATTCCCTTTCTCCTGCAGCTCTGCAGTGCTGAAGCTCCACATGTTTCTGTAGTTGCCAGCACATCTGGGCAGGGTGGATCCTTCTTGCCCCTCAGTGCCACCTTGCACCATTCAGGAAGTTTGCCAGGATCTATCTCCATGCTTTTACAGCATATTTCAGCAGAGGGCCTCTGCCTCCTTAACAAACAACAGTACTTCCTGAGACCACCCTAGAGAGAAGAAGTGGGTTTTGTCACCAGCGATTCCTTGAAGCATAGTCAAGGAGCAGCTGGTGTGGGCCTACAGAAAGCTTCATGCTTACCTGGTGCCAATCATTCTTTCTCATTCCAGCCTCTAAAGACAGCTAAAGGAAGGATTCAGGATTCTTCCAACATAGTTTTCCTAAAAGCCAACAGGAGAATCTGCTGTTAATAAAAGGAGGATTCAGGTTTCTTGCAAGTGTTCCTGGAAGCCAACAGGAGAGCCTGCACTCTGACTGCTGTGCTGTGCAGACAAGACCAAGACTGGTACCAGCATTGCTTCTGATGCCGTTTTGGTCTGATTCTTGTTTTTTTTTTCCACAGGAACACGCTTTTGAAAGCAGCCAGAAGTATAAAGAAGGCAAATACATCATTGAACTAGCTCACATGATCAAGGATAATGGCTGGGATTGAAAGGGAAGAGCCCAGCCCTAGCAGCGTGTAAGAGAATGCCATCCAACCGAACATTGTATCCAAGAGTGAGAGAGTGACTGAACGCTTGGTTCCATGCATTTAGAGGCTCTGCAGTTTGGGAGCATCTTCACACCCTTCTCCATCTTTATTGGTGACTGGCCTCTAAATTTCTGTCTCTCTGTCTCTTTGCTTTGTATCTGTTTGTGAGTTGACCCTGGCTGCTTCTCTCTCTGTTCTGGCGTTGGCTAAGAGAATGCACCGAACGCCCGACAGCCGCTCCGCCGCGACCGCTGCCCGAGTACAAACTGATGGTGGCTTTGTGGTGGCATTTTACCAGGAGGTCTCTGTGCGGGAGGAGGACCTGAGTTTGGGGCAGGAGAAGGTGAATAGGGGGTGGGGAGTGGGGAAGTCATCAGAAGTTGACACTGTACTTCTCCTTTAAGTCCTGGTTAACCAAGGCTTGAAACTATCTACTTGTCTAAGTGGACAGAATGCGTTGAGCTGCGTTCTCTCCCAGGCATAAACCCCCTGCTCCCTCGATGGAGCTTCAGCCTGAGCTGGCTGAGCACAAGTCATAACCAGTTCCCCCAGCAAGCTAATTGCAAATCTGTGTTTTGTTTGCCATTATCAACTTCTTGTTGGGGGAGAGGGGGGAAAGGACCTGAAGGCTGGAGAGATTCCCTGCCTCTCCTTTTGCTCGCTGTTTCAGGGTAGGTCAAGTGTCCCAGCAGAGCACAGCTGTGGGGAGCATCCTCCCAGCTGGAGAAACCAAATCCTGACTCTTGAGCCTTTCAGAGAGGAGGAGAAAACCATTTAAGGCACAAGAGGGCTGGAGCTGCAGCTTAGAAGATAAGACAGGTGGGAGAAAAAAAAAGGCATGTGTTAGGCAACAAAGAGAGAATTACACAGAGGAGGATGGGGACACACTCAGTAANCCCTCCTTGGGGGTCTTTACCAAACCATCACAAGTGCAAGCAGGAAAATGATGTTACAGAATCTTCTCCTTGAACTTCAGGCCCCAGCCATCTGCTCTTGGAGCCTGGCAGAGAAGTGGGGAGAGGAGGGAGCAGAGGAACCTGGCAGTTGTAGCAGTATTGCACAGGTGGATATTTCAAGCCATGAGGTATCCTCCCCAAAACCTTCCACCCTTTTCCCACTCCCAGAGGCCTGTTGCAGGCATAGGGGGAATGGGAAAAAAAAAGAATCTCCCCCATAGCCCTGATACTGTCTATGCCTTGGAGTTTAAAGGGGAGGGGTAGATGTGGGCATCATAACTGCAAGGGACAAGTCCTTCCCATTTTAAGTTTTTTATGTTGAATTACTGTGGACCTTCCCGAGGTGGTTGGTGGGGAAGGGGCATCATGTGTGAGAGGGGAGCTGTGTTAGACATAAATGACAATGTGAAGTTTGCTCTGCAACAGTCCAGCCAGTATCTGGTGCATAACTCAAGTCTATTTAACTGAATTAGTTTGATCTCTGAGTGAATTTTCTTTTTGTTTGTGGAATTCTTTCAAGTAGGTTAATCCATTGGGGGAAATCTTCCTTAATCCAGAAGGAAAGAGCATTGTGCAGGGGTTTGTAACTCCTTACGAAACCCAAGCTCTGGAGCTGTAATCTGTTGTGGCTTGTCCCCACCCCTGAGAGACTCTCAGTGGATCAGGATGCAGGGCTGGTGCTGAGGAGGTTTCTGCTGTTAAAGGAAGGAGATGTGAGCAGAGATGCTGCTTGTGGATCAGGGTGGAACTTACCTGTTGGGTCCTTGTGGTGAAACCCGAACCTGATGGCCCACCTGAAGGAAGGCTGCTTTTTCTTCACAGCCTTGGGGAGAGCAGTGAGGTGGAGGCTGGCTGCAGCCCTTGCAGCAGATGGGCTTGGCTCAGTTTGTGATGAGCCTTAGGAGACGGCTTCTGCCTTCACCCTTTCTGCTGCGGCTGTGTAACAATTGCTTCAGCTTTTGTTTGTGATTGTTTCCATCATCCACTTTCCCTTCAGTGGTAACAACCTAGTTGGAAATCAAAAACTCTGCAGTACCTGCTGCCTTCTTGACTTTGGCACTACTGACCTGGTCCCTATCTCCTGTCCTTTGGTGATTCATGACAGGGTTTGGCTAGTGGGAAGTAATCTGTGTCCTTTGGAGAGCTCTTCAGTCCCCCCCAAGATGTGTAGCCTTTACAGGGGTCTGGTTGAAGCTAGGAGAAATAAGGGATAAGCCCAAATCCTTAAGAAGAGGTTGAGGAAAAGAGCACAGAGGGGCTCATGGTTTTGTGTTGGTCTTCAGAGTGATAGCCTGTGACAAAACCATGCAAGGGCAGGGCTGTCAGGAGGACTGCTCTGAGAAATGAGATCAGCTGCTACAAAGAGCTACCAGATGTAAATATTTTTATCCATATATTTGGGACAAGAAAGGAGGATGATCCATCAGATCAGGCTGGTTTTAACTGTTCACAGGGGTTACTCTTTTAATGGCAACCAGTCTGAGCTTGAACACGGCAAGATCTTAATCTGGTTTTAATTGGTTTTGTCCCATCACTTGATGAGAATCTGGCCTCAAGCCCTGATGTGAAAAAAATAGATGTGCCTGTGAGTGTCCTCACCACCAGAGAATGATCTATGGAGGGACTTTAATACAGTGCACAGGGAGGTGAGGCAGAATGAGCTGCAGAGGCTCAGTGGCATTTGCTCTCTGCCATGCGTCCATTAAACACGAAGTGCTTTCTAGTCTGCTGCTAGCTCCTCTGTGACATGATGTACAAGATACACAACAGTGTTGTGAGCTGGTGACCAGACAGGGTGATCAGATCTGTGTGTTGGTGCCTACCACAGCCAGCACAGGCTAAACTAGTGACTGGTGCAGTGATATGTTCAGAGCATAACCAAAGAACCTCCCTGGCTGCATCCCTTGGGTCGGGCGAGCTGGCCACAGCCCGTTCGTCACCGGCCGGGGTGGGCAGGGTGGGACTGTTACTTCCAAGCTGGAGATGTGGCCCATGGAAAGTGCCTCCTTGGGCAGGCCATGGCTGAATCCAGAGCACCAAGTGCTCGTGGTGCTGCTTTTTGTGGGTGACACCCTCAAGCAAGCACGAACAGCAGCGAGCTTTGCTTCTTTTTCATGTGGCAGCCTCGTCTGTAGCAAGCTGCATGCACCTGCGAGTTTACATCACCCTCATCTACCCCAAAGCTCAGCCCTGCTGGATTAGCTGATGTGAAATCCTGATCCCTGTAATAAATATTCAGATGATAATATATACAAAGCAGAAAAAAAAAAAAACCAAACCCAACCCACATTGTGAAGTCTACTTTTGTAAATAATGTTTTGGTTTTTTTTAATAATATATTTGGTGCTGTTTTCTCAGAGCCCCTCCCTGAGAGCACTTTGTGTTGTCGTCGTTCGTAAATGATAACTGTTTCCTTCTGTATTTGTTGGAAAATCTGTTGAAAGGGAAACAAAAATCATAATCTGTGTTGTCCTCTGAAGTTGATCTGGTTTTCCTCTGCATGTGGCAGGAGAGAGAAGAGTTGCTCTGGCTCCCAGCTGGCACAGTTGGTCTCTGGCACAAGTGGTGGCCGGGTTAAGGGCAGCAGCCTGTGGTGTGAAACAGGGAGCCCTCTGTGGGACAGGAGGTAGCTGCAGGCGCTCAAGGAGTGCTCTGGTGTCTGGAGTTCATGCTGGGAACTCCTTCACTCCGTGCTGGAGCTCCCAGCGGCAGCCTGAGGCCCCTGGCAGCTCACAGCCAGGCCCACGAAAGCTGGTGGGGCTCTGCCTGGGCACAGCTTTCCCGAGGAGATCTGGTTTGTAGGATCCAAGCCTGACATTTTCTCTTGCACCAGTATTGGCTGGAGTGGAGCAGACACTGAGACACAGAAAACAGGATTGAGTGTGAGCTGCACCCTCTGAATCACTGCTGCCAGTTGCTTGGGGGCAGCAGGGAGGGAGGATGGAGATTTCTAACCAGTCATTGTTTTTAATCCAAAACCTGAGTCTTGGACATGGATCCTGGGTTTCTTTTTGAGTTTTTTTGGTTGTTTGTTTGTTTGTTTAAACCAGGCTGCTACATAACAAATTAGAGTAAGAAGTTTACCTCTCTGTCAGTAAAGTTCATTTTATTTCAGGTTTGCTTTTTTTTTTTTTTTCCCCCTTTCTGTCTTTAACCTCTCCCCTTCTGCCCCCC
>VWYK01113198.1:0-10468 GCA_013399775.1 Semnornis frantzii | reverse complement strand
TTCCTTCTTTTGTTTCATGTGTTTTCAACAAAAAACAGACCAGAATCCAACTGCATCCCCCCCTGAACTCACCAGTGGGTTAAAAAACAGAGCCAGGGCAGACCCCACGCTGCTAGGTGTGCAACCAACAACCAATGATTCTTTCTTTCTTTTTTTAAGCCATTTGAGCCACCTCGAAGAGCAGAAGAGGGTGGAAAAAAAACTTCGAATCCCCATCAGCAAAATTATTTAGCCAGGGATGGCTCTGGAGGAGATTTAAATCCTGCAGTGAGTGATGGATTCTGGTGGCAAACCAGCTGGAAAGAAACTGGGGGCTGATGGTCCCAGTGGTGCCAGGGAGGAGCAGGATGCAATATCAGTGAGGGATGGAGCTTGAAGCCATGCACTGCAAAAAAGACCTAATCCCAGATGCAGGCTTTGTTTTCAAGGTCATGATGTTCTGTTTCAGTGTGTAGGAAATTATGTTTCTGAGCTTTTTTGAGTTAAGGAGCATATCAGCAGTAAGTCTGAATATCTTCTTGGCTTTTTGCTGCCTTTTGCCTGATCTTCAGAGAAGCATAGAATTCAGGGGCTGGAAGGGACCTTTAAAGATCATCCGGTCCAGCCCTCCTGCCAGAGCAGGATCACCCAGAGCAGATCATGCTGGAATGCATCCAGACAGTTCTTGAATATCTCCAGAGAGGAAGACTCCACAACCTCCCTGGGCAGCCTGTTCCAGTGCTCTGTCACCCTCACATCTTGGAATATTACTCCAAAGGCTTTTGTGTTACTTTGGCCCAGGAAACTTGGGCTTTGCCTAAACCCTGAGAGGCACCCACCTTAGAAGATGGTACATAAAACCTGGATGTCTGATGAAAGGTGAAATAAGGAGCAGTGGAGGAGTTAGCTGACTACCTTGTCTAGGCTGGTGTGGATCCAGCCTCTTAAGCTTCAGGTTCTACCTGGGAGTGCAGACAGTGCATGAAGGTCCACCATGAAAAGAGTATCTAATGTTCAGCCAGCCCTGGCAGTGAGCCAAGGATGTATTTTCAGGTGTCCAGTACAGGTCACTCAAGGCCTCCTCCAACCTGGCCTTGAACCCCTCCAGGGAGGGAGCAGCCACAACCTCCCTGGGCAACCTGTGCCAGGCTCTCACCACTCTCACTGCAAACAACTTCCTCCTAACATCCAGTTTCAATCTCTCGTCTGCCACTTCAAACCCATTGCCCCTTGTCCTGTCATTGCAAGCCCTTGTCAATAGTCCCTCCCCAGCCTTCCTGTAGCCCCCTTCAGATCCAGGAAGGCTACTCTAAGGTCTCCTGGAAGCCTGCTCTTCTCCAGGCTGCAGAGTCCCAACTCTCTCAACCTGTCCTCATAGCCGAGCTGCTGCAGCCCTCTGAGCATCTTCATGGCCTCCTCTGGGCCTGCTCCAACAGTTCCATGTCCTTAATGTGATGCTCTAAATCCCAGTGTCCCATGTGGGAAGGAGTCAGTGCTGGGCTAGCCGTTGTCCTTGCTGCTAATGGACTCAAGCTGCAAAACTTGGATCCAGAGCCCTGAGCTGTTTGGATTTAGAGTTTTAGCTTGCCTGTTATAGAAATAAGAAACAGATGGGATTTGCAAGGCTGGTTTGGGCTCCGCACTTCTCATCAGGTCAGTGTTGTTTAAGTCCAAACAGGTTTTAAGTCAGATTGGTTTCTGCCAGTGCCTGCACTGATGGCACACACCAGCACCAAGTGTCCCCAGGGCTGAAGTGCTTCAAACCCCTCACTGTGTTCTGTGCATCTCAGGAAAGAACTATTACTGCTGGTTCTGCAAGTGATGTGAAATTAGTGGCAACGAGGAACGTTTGTAGTCAGGGCCAGAAAGGTTCTTACCACACATTTATACATCAAAGTCCCTGTATTTTTAGAACTTTATAGCTGAGGACTGTACAATATTCCCTTCTTCATCTAATAAGGGTTCTGTGAGGCACATGGAAGGGCAGGTCTGGATATGCTCAGCAATTGACACACAAAGTGCATCTTGTCTCAATTTGTTGTAGGCTCTGCTCCTCAGGGCAGACCTGGCAGACCCTTCCTGCTGGGATGTGCTGGTTTGAGGTTAATTGAAATATTTTAATGAAAAAGATTATAGGCTGTGAAAAGCAAACACTGGTGATGTCTGCTTCACTCATAGGCTTGCTGAGATGTCTAAAAACAAGGACACAAATATAGATAAGATGGAGACTCTCTGTCTCTCTGGGAGCTGCTGTGTCTTCAGCTTTCTGTGTAACCTATCTAACCACTCTGCTTCTAACCCCCCTTGTCCATCCTCCAAACTCACCTTGCACATAAGGCAGACCCTGGAGTAAGGTAGAGGGGTGGAAAGAAGTTGGAGGGGTGGTTGGGAGCCCCTGCTGATTGCTGGGAGGGGAATTGTGTTTCCTTACTGCCTTTAACTTGTGTATCTCTGTAACTATTCCTGTCTGTTGTGTATATCTCTGCTTGTACATTGTGCTAAGCTGTAAATAGAGCTTCAGTCCTTAACTTCCAGCTGGCTGAGTCTAGTCTGGGTGCTTTTTCCATAGTGTGGGGGGTGGGTAACTCCCAAACCATCACATGGGGCAGCTCAGGGAAGGCAGCTGTGGCCGCAGCACCTTTTCAGACGGAGTCTTGTTCTCTTCCGTTCGGAAGCATCACTTCAAGCTGAACAAATTACTAAATTTAGAAGTGAAAAGGCAGGCTCAAATTTCATTTTGCAGAAGGTCAGATTAGAGTATCTAATGGCCTCCCTGGCTTTCAGATCTAAATGCCATTTAAAATGAAGGCACTTGAGCATCTTGCACTCTGCAGTGGTGTATGTCTGCCTGTGTTTTGCTTTTCCTTGGAAAGGAAAACTTCCTGGAGGGCTTTCACTTATTCCTGATGACTTGTGGAGATGATTTTAGCTGGAAGATTTGCAGAAATGTAGCATTACAGATCCACAGGCAGGTGTTGTTTTAAGTGCTGTGCAACTAATATCCATGCCAGCAGATCACAGGCAGAACAAATAAGCTGCTGCTCCCAGGGTGTCTATTCAACAGGCCTGCTGCTTTGGTCAGGGATGCACAAGACTGGAGGGAGTACCTGCTAGGAAAGCACTTTAATGTTGGTTGAGCCTGGTTGTCAGAGCAGCTGAGACAAGGGCAGTGCCTGGGGACATGGCAGCCACAGTGCCGCAGGGAATGAAGAGCTCAGGAGGGCAAACGCTTGGTCTATAAAGGCTCCCAGCCTAATGCAGGATTAGTGGCAAGAAAACGGACTGGACATTAAAATTCATGAAGGAGTACAATTTAAGATCCATGAATAACAGGGCCACAATTATGCAGGAGAGAGGATTTGGTGGTTTTTTTTTTTTTTTTTGTTGTTTGTTTGTTTTTTTTTCTCAGAGCTGGTGGAAGAAATAAAGTCATGACCAGGACATGTGTGGCTGCTGCGTGCTCTGTCCTTGTCACTGGGTGCTGTGGACACCCACAGCTGGTGATACCAAAGGATTAAACACAAAGACAAGAGGAGATTGGGAAATGTAGCCTCTGGTCTGCAAATCCACAGGCAATAGACAGGAGTTGTGTTTTGGTGGTGTGGTTGATAGGCCAATCTCCTTGTCCCTGGATCTCAATGCTGAGTGTCTGGTCAAGAGGAGCTTCAGTGCTGCCTGGGTCTAGCCAGTCCTCTGAATTTGGGGATGTAGAAGTCACTTCAAACCCCACCTGTGTCACATGTAGCCTTGGTTAAGTCACTTCATCTTTTGGAGCCCAATTCCCCTTTACAAAACAAGCAGAGAGGTGTAGGGGATGAGGTTTTACTGCCCTGGGAGGTGTGAGAGCATCCATGGTCAGGGATGGGAGAATTCCATACCTCCTTTTTTATTTTTCTGATTCTTAATTAAGCCACATGAATCCCAGGTCCTGCAAAATGAGGCTGTGGAAGGAAATCACAATGTAACCATGGGGGAGTACTTACCTGCAGTGTATGGTGAGGGCTGCAGGAAGGGGAGGAAGGCAATGGGTGTCTCCAGTTCATCACCAGCTAAATCTGGGAGAGCATTGAGGAGATCTGGCTTTTCCTAATGACTCATCGTGAGAAAAGGTCATGCCAGGGGTTAATGCTTCACCCCATGTCCCCCTCCATAAGGACAGAGGCTGGGGAAGCAGTCAGCTGCTTTTATTCCCTGGTTCTTAATATAGAACAAAAGTAGTATTTTGTCCTAGATTTAACAGTTGGGGAAATAAAGCTACTTTGGGTGGTAGGAGGTGCTGCCACAGACAAGAGGACAACTGCAGCATAGGTTGGGATATTTGCCTGCTTTACAGACACAGAAATGCATTTAAATCACAGCCAGGGTGCACTCTAATGGGAATGTAGAGCCTAAGTGAATTATTGATTATTTTGCACATTTGATAAAGAAGCCAGAGGAGAAATGATGCCTAATACACAGAAATAGATTAGAAGCCTCCCATGGGTTCCAATAGAGGTGCCAGCATGAGAAGGTCCTAAAATAGCCATCAGCCTTCATTAGTGCAGGTACAAAAGGCTTTGAGTTAGTGAAACGGTTATAGAATCATAGAATGGGAAGGTTGGAAGGGACCTCAAGGATCAGCCAGTTCCAAACCCCCTGCCATAGGCAGGGACACCTCCCACTAGCACAGGTCACTCAAGGCCTCCTCCGACCTGGCCTTGAACACCTCCAGGAAGGGAGCAGCCACAACCTCCCTGGGCAGCCTGTGCCAGTGTCTCACCACCCTCACTGCAAACAACTTCCTCCTAACATCCACTTTCAATCTCTCGTCTGCCACTTCAAACCCATTGCCTCTTGTCCTGGCATTGCAAGATCTTGTAAATAATGCCTCCCCAGCCCCCTTCAGATACTGGAAGGCTACTCTAAGGTCTGCTTTGGCCTTCTCCAGACTGTAGAGCTCTTACAGCCTGTCCTCATAGGAGAGCAGAGTTGAGTTGGAGTTCTGGGGAGATGGTCCCTGCCTGGTGGATTTTTCACCCTGATTGCTCTCAGCAGTTGGTGTATGTGCTAACTGCCCATGAGCTGCTGCCTTCCTTCCTCGTCTGAGGTGTGCGTGGGAAGAAAATGTTCCAATTTCCCAGGAAAATCTCCAGCACAGTTTAAAGCTTTCGTTAGGCTCCAATCTACCCCAGCCCAGTCTCCGGGGAGACTGTTCCCATGCCACTCTGCCTTTGTATGTCTGTACAGATAATTTCACTGATCCAGGGGCTGCTCAGGGGATTGCTGCAAAAGCTTTCTGTAAACCACAGAGGCGTTGGCAGTGGCTCCGGGGGAGCGTCGCCGAATTGTTCCCAACATGCAGCTCCTCACCTGTCTGAGTGGTGCATGGGGGGCTGCCAGACAGACGGATGGACAGGCTGTGCTCTGTGTGAGAATGTGAACAGCTGAGCCAAAGCTTAATCCTCCCCTAGCCTGCGACCTTTTAATTCATGCTTGCACCTGGCAGGAGCAGCAATCATTCATGTGCATGGCCTCGGAAACAGCTGCGGGTCTGACACTGTAGTTAAATTTAAAAAGGGGGAGGCAGGAGTAGGTGCGAGGGTAGCAAATTAGCAAAGTCAATTGCTGGCTTCTCGTAGACCAACTTTAAAGGCAAAAGGAAAGAGGCATCTAAGAGGAACAGTTGAAGCCGGCAGGGAGTAAGCAAGGTCTCCTCCACTGAATACAATAAGGTTTGTGCAGAACTGTTTGCAGAACTGGGGCACAGAGACCTGGATCTGTAGCTGTGATTCACTGCAGGTCGGTGACCGCTGTGGCCATGTGCAGGCAAAGCCACAGCACCCTCAGACCAGCTGGCTCAGGAAGGGGAAAGAGCACAGGCTTCAGCACAAGCTGTGTGGGCTTGTCTGGCTAACAGAAGTGGGTGAGGAAGTGGTGCTGCAGTTATCTCATCCTTCGTGCCAGCAGCAGCTCAGCGAGATCTGGCTGAGGAGCTTCCACAGGGGCTGTGTCATGTGGTCGAGATGTGCTGTCAGGGTAGATTGACACTGCAAATCCTTTCCCAGCCCAGGAATACTGAGGCTCTGCTCTGGGAGAGCAATTCCCTGTCTGGATCCGGCCATATGCTGGCCCTTGCCACCTGCTGAACAAAACAAGCTAAGCCGGCACAAGTGCAGATTGCTGCCAGTGCTGTATTTCCTGCAGCCTTTCCTAGCAGAAACCTGTGAATGCAGTCAGGAATAACTTGGCTATCCTGGCAGAAGGCTGCACTGTAGAAATGGTTGTTTTCCATGGAGTTAAAAACGGGGTGAGGGGGGAGAAAACTCTATTTATTATTCAGGAGAAAGTCTAAGGCTTCTCATTCTGTCTTCAGAAAGAAGCATTTTTTAACAAG
Source organism: Semnornis frantzii (assembly GCA_013399775.1). NCBI lineage: Eukaryota > Metazoa > Chordata > Aves > Piciformes > Ramphastidae > Semnornis > Semnornis frantzii. The sequence goes on along the minus strand of VWYK01113198.1, from coordinate 4,116 downwards.
CAGAGAAAAATTTGAAGTCAAACCTGTCAATTTGTAAATGTTTTGTGCTGGGGTGCTGTAAGATAGCAGATGGAGGTGTAAAAGGGGCCTTGGGATTTTTCCTGTGTCTAACACCTCCTCCCTAGGGTGGCTCCCTCTGTGTTTTAAGAACATCTCATTTCCAGTCCTGACTCACATCCAGCACCACCAAAATCCTGGCTGTCAGAGCTGCTGCTTGCCTGACAGGGGCACAGCTCACAGGGAATGTTGGCTCGTTTTGTTTGTCTGTGCTGAGATTACAGCTCAGGGATCTTTCTTCTAGAACCTGGCTCTGCTTAGAAATTCCAGGCACAAGGCAATTATCTGTCTTCTCTTGCTCGGTGTAATTAATGGATGTAGTTTTCTTCACGGCACCAAGTGCTGCTGTGTTCTTCCTGGATCCACGGACCACTTTGTCCAGGGCAAGGACAAGAATATTCCCTAGGAAATCAGGCCTTCCTTCTGGGAGGATGGATAAACCTGTGGGGTGTAAGTAGGGAATATTCCCCATATCCTGCTGCACCTCTTCTCCTGAGAAAAGAAAATATATCCTCTGCTCAGAAGGGAAGAGAGACATCTTCAGGAATAACCAGTGCAGGAGGATGGCAGAGCTACTGCACTCTGTCACCTCACAGAATTTGCAGTCATGTGTAAAGCTAAGTCTTAGGGAAAGAGCAGTTTCAGCCTTCCTGGCTAGCCTGAGAGTAACCATGCTGCCCTGTGCAACTGCTGCCCTGGCAGAGCAGCTGTGTGGCTAGAAACACATTTTTACAGAGTTATTGGAGCAGGGAATTGTGCTGGGATTACTGGGCTCTTCCCTCAGCTCTGCCTTTGATTTGTGGTGTGTGCAGACCCCTTAATTTGTTTCTGTTTTCCCCATCTGTGAAAGTGAGATAAGATCACAAGGGGATTGTAGTGTGTGAGTCATTAATGTTTATTAGACAAAGGGAAATCCCTAAATGAATGACACTGTATTCCAGGAGGACAAAGTTCAAGACTGCAAAGAGGCTGATTAAAACCAAATCTGCTATTCCCAGGCTAGGAGGACAGGGGGGCAAAAAAAGGAACAACCTTACCTAGCCTGCTGTCTGCCAAAAAGCAGTATGTGATTTAGATAAAACCAAGCAGAATGTGCCCTCATGCATAAGCCTCTGTATAAGCCCTGCTGAGCTCCCATCTTGAGTACTGCCTTCAGTTTTGGGCTCCCCAGTTTAAGAGAGACAGGGATCTGCTTGAGAGAGTCCAAGGGAGGGCAATGAGGATGATGAGAGGACTGGAGCACTGCCTGGTGAGGAGAGGCTGAGAGACCTGGGGCTGCTTAGTCTAGAGAAGAGAAGACTGAGAGGTGATTTAATCAATGTTTATAACTATCTGAGGGCTGGGGGTCAGGAGGGGGGGACAGGCTCTGCTCACTGCTGCCTGGGATAGGACAAGCAGCAGTGGATGGAAGCTGCAGCACAGGAGGTTCCAGCTCAACACAAGGGGAACTTCTTTCCTGGAAGAGTCCCAGAGCCCTGGCACAGGCCGCCCAGAGAGGTTGTAGTCTCCTTTTCTGGAGCCTTTCTGAATGCATCCCTGTGTGCCCTGAGCTGGATTGTCTGGTCCTGCTCTGGCAGAGGGATTGGACTGGATGATGTCTTTGGGTCCCTTCCAACCCCTGACATTCTGTGAGCCTGTATATGTATGTATCTATTAAACCCATTAAATAGCAGTAAATGTGTACTAGAAGGAGTAAGGAGTCTGTGTTTGGAGTTTGCAGCAGGAAGTAACAAAGCAGTGCACATCAGCACCATGAAGTGAGCAAGTTACTGGTGGCAATGAGAATGAGTATACGGTGAGGCAAAAAATGGTCCACTTCCATAAAGGGATGTAATTACATACAGTGTGTTGCTATATTCCCTTATGTGCCTGAGTAAAGAGAGCTATAGATTGGTTACAGTAACCTTATTGCCAGCCTGACATGTTTGGCATACTTGGAGAGGAGCATTTAACTTCTTACTACACAGGAGCCCCAGACAGAAATGGAAGATTTATGCATCTTAGCATTCATCATTTTGCAAAAAAAGACCAGTGAGTGAACCACAGAATCAACCAGGCTGGAAGAGACCTCCAAGTTCATCCAGCCCAGCCCTATCTAATCAACCAGACCATGGCACTAAGCGCCCCATCCAGGCTTCTCTTGAACACCTTCAGGGAGAGCAACTCCACCACCTCCCTGGGCAGCCCATTCCAATGCCAATCACTCTCTCTGGCAAGAACTTCCTCCTAACATCCAGCCTAGACCTCCCCTGGCACAACTTCAGGCTGTGTCCCCTCCTTCTGTTGCTGGTTGGCTGGCAGAAGAGCCCACCCCCACCTGCCTACCACCTCCCCTCAGGTAGTTGTAGACGGCAATGAGGTCTGCCCTGAGCCTCCTCGTGATGTGTAGCAATGATGTGTAGCTGATGGACAACTTGTGTACCTTTTGGAGGGGAGTTTTGTCTATTTTTTTAGAAGTGTCTTATTTATTTTTTTTTTAAGAGTGTTGTCTATTTTTTTTTGCTGCAAACATCTCAAAGCACTAAAGCCAGAGATGTTAAGGCTGAATATGTTTCGTTTCCTAGTGCCGGCACTGCAACGAAACAGTTACTGCAACGTTCTCTTGCATCACAGAGGAAGGGCAGAAAAACAGCTTTATCTGCTGTGATTTTACAAGGCCAGCCTGTCGGCAGACTAAACAAATATTTATGGGTTAGCCATATCTGAAGCTGGCAGCTCTGGGAACTGATCTAAGATTTTCCAAGCTCCCGCACGTGTTCCAAGCGTTTCTGGCTCAGCCCTCACCGCCCCGCACGGGCCAGCAGGGAAAATATTCCTCCTGCTGTGTCTGAGGCAGAAATCGAGACGATTGGTGACAACTGGAGGGAGGGAGTGGCTGAATTCGGTCCTGTCGTGACGACAAATTTATTGTGTGGTTCGTGTCACAAGCTAATGGAGAGCGAAGCGTTATCGCAGCCAGCACCTGTAAGGGAAACGAAGGTTAGGACGTGCGGACAAAACCCGGTGTGAAAGCTGTGTCCTAGCAGACACCGGGATTTAGTAGCAGGCGTTAGGGACAACTGGCGTGCAGGCTGGCTCCGTGTTGAGCGTACATCGCTTGCCACCTTCAGGTCTTGCCGGAATTCACAGGCAACCACAGGCTGCAGACAGCTGGGGCCTTCCAGCAAGGCTCGGCAGCAGATGTGGGCATCAGCAGCATATCAATCACAGAGGGTTTTGGTTTTACGGAGCTGTTTTCCTCCCATCATAAGATCACTACGGTTGGAAAAAACCTGTAAGATCTGGAGTCCTGCGTACAGTTCTGGAGCCCCCAGCACAGGAAGGACATTGAACTGTCGGAGTGGGTCCAGAGGAGGCCACGAAGATGATCAGAGGTGTGGAGCAGCTCTGCTATGAGGACAGGCTATGAGAGTTGGGGCTTTGCAGCCCGGAGAACAGAAGGCTTCGAGCAGACCTTTTAGCAGTCTTCCAGTATCTGAAAGGGGCTACAGGAAGGCTGGGGAGGGATTATTTATAAGGTCTTGCAATGCCAGGACAAGGGGCATTGGGTTTGAACTGGAAGAGGGGAGATTGAAACTGGATGTTAGGAGAACTCAGCACTTCAGTGCTGAGTTCGGAGGTACAATCCCTGCCCTGGTCCTGCTGGCCACGCTGTTGCTGATCCAGACCAGAATGCTATTTGCCTTGCTGGCCACCTGGACATGCTGCCCTGGGCACACTGTCCACTGTCGGTTCCAGACACCATGTCGGTGGTGCAGGACTGTTTTCCCTGTGGAGAGAAGCAGTGGTTACGCGACTGGGAATGGTTTGTGGTTACTCTGCAGCCCAACGGTGGCAGCGCCACAGGGGTCGAGGTGCTTGCTGGGGTCCTCTGGCCTGCACTTGGGCCCGGGCTGCGGTGGGGGAAGTGCTGCTGGGTTTCCTCAAGTGTCTCATGTGCACTGTGAAAACCTGCAGCAGATTTAGGAACAAAAATTAACGATTTTGGAGAACCAAAGCAGAGCTGCACACCCGACCTCGCTTGGGGCGGGGCTTGCGAGGGAGGCGGGGCTGGGGGGG